>QRFJ01005096.1:0-152411 GCA_006176705.1 Cocos nucifera | reverse complement strand
ATTTGCAGCATGACAGAATGATATCAGAGCTTAGATTTAAGGTCACTAAGAACTATCGTATAAATGATATCAAAGCTTAAGATTATGATTACTCGAAATGATGGCTTAGATGGTACTTGAACTTAAGATTATGATCTCTAAGGATGGTGAGTTAAGGGATATTTGAGTATAAGATTATAATCACTAAGGATCTGACACAATGACATTCGAACTTAAGATTATGATCAGTGGGGACATGATAGACATAGCAGACATGACTCAAAGTTTGGATTTTAAATCAATAGGCATTGTAATGAAATTTATGAATAGAAGATGAATGATAACAGAACTGATGAGATGTCCTAAATTTCAACAAGGCTTGATCCAAGTATGAGATATTTTAACTATGGAATAAAGTATGATATATTGATGTATTGTATGGCGTATACTTATTCAATTGTTATTTAGATGATTTGAAATTTTAAACTTGATATGGATAAAGACCATGATGGTTTTTTAAATTCTTGATGTTAATTGTCTAATCATTATTATAATTTTGAAAGTTATTTAGGATTTGGACTATAGAAAAATTTTATTGCATGAGTGAAGATGAAAAATATATTTTTATTGGTAGATTGAATTTAATTATGAGAGCACGATAAAAAGAATATTAAAATTTAAGTTATGATCACTTAGGATTATGACCTAAGTAATGCTTAAACTTAAGATTATGATCATTAGGAACATTATAAAAGTTACAGTAAAAATTTAAAGTTTGAATTTTGGATCATTAGATATTATGATGAGATTTATACATACATGGTATATATGATGTATGTAACAGAATTGATGAGTTACTTTAGATTTTAATAAGTTGGATAGAAATGTTGACTCGAGAATATAATTTACAATATTTATATATTATAGTGCATTGATATACTTATTTAATTATTATTAGATAATTTTAAAATTTTAAATTTGATATGGGTGCAAACCATAATAGTCCCTCCTAGTTTTGTTGTTGATCATTTGGTTGTAAATATTGGATTTAGTAATAAATTATTTTGAGTGTAAAATAATCTTTAAGAATTGCACCAATTGGTAGATTATGTACTATATTAACAATGGATTATATTGATTACTTTAGTTTTTATTAAGATGACACCAAATATACATTATAACAGAATCTTTGATAATTTAAATTATCATCTTTGGATCGACTTATTTAATTTTCTTATATTTATGGAGATTATTGAGTAATATTAGATTTTAAATCAAGTTTATGTTTCTGAGCAGATCGGACATGTCATGCTATTGTTATTAAATTAAATCGAGAAACTTTTGAAAGACTTATATGAGTCTTAACGTACAAGAAATAATATTTCATTTGTCAATTTATTTATATTAAGAGTTGTGATGAAGAAAGTTCTAATTGGATTGATTCTACTCATTGGGATATTGATTTAGGAACTTCCAATTTGCTAGATATTTGAACTAATTCTTTTACAAAGAAAGATTGATTTGAAATCATCTTCTTGATTATCAAGTAAAATATAGATATATTTTATTCTAGATAAGTAGTGGAACTTATGCAAAGACTTTCAACATGGAAGCAGATTAAGGTTAATTTGGATGTAATATGCTTAAAGACAAAGTAATTAAAAAATTGGCTCTAAATTCATCCAAAAATTTGAAAGATTGGATCTTTTTAGATTCTAAAGTAAAGCAGTATTTTTGTCAGGATTCATTAAAAAAATCTAGAAGATTCATAGGTTTAGATCAGAGTGCGCAATAGAAGCATGGTGGTTGACTTTTACAAAAATTAGTTAAGAATATTATTTCCAACTCAAAAAGTGCAATAATTGGAGTCTTGGGTTGATTAAAAAAAACCAACCATTAATAAAAGAAAGGATAAAGTTGTTGATTTTTTAGGCTCATCTTGATGTTGCACTATAATCTTCAATAATTAGTTCTTCATTATTTAGAAGAAATCTAAGTATCTTAAGTTTAAAAATCATGGATTAATAATCTTTGGTTGAACTATGGTAAGAGTTTAAATTATTACATCATGCTGAAAATTAAAAGGATAAAGAAGTTTACAGATCATGGTAAGCATCTAATGCTCTAGACTCTTCTAATTTTATTAAAGATAGGTTGGATCGATTATGATGTTCATGTAAGATTAATCAAGGGCAAATAATTTTGTGGGCAAGAAAATAGGATATTATAAGGCAAGACTAAAGAGATCAAGAAATTTTATGATCTTATGAAAAAGAGGATCTAAATTTGAAATATCATATAATTACTTATGTTGAGGACTTGTGAAGATATAATGGAGCAACTACAGTGGAAGAGAGGCTACAAGGGAGCTCAAAGCAAAAATAGGAGTCAAGTACCCATAGCTATTCCAAACTTCAGGCATACTAATTTTGAGAATGAAATTATTTTAAGAAGGAAAGAATGTAATAACCCAGCCATTTGGGCCTTTGAACCCGGCCTAGATTCAATAGGGCTCAATACCCTATGTATCATACGTGAAAGAGAGAGAAAGATTTCTAATAGTTATTGAGAAAAATATCTCGAGATTTGATCCATAATAAATTCCAGAACGAGGTTTAGGATGATGAATGGAGTCCAACGAGCTCAAGAACAGTCTAAACAGAGTCCAGACGGAGAAGTTATGCACAAAAAAAAATCGGAGCGGGAATAGCCGATCCTTGAGTTTGCCAGAGGGTCCCACTGACGGTGCCGACCGATGGCATGCAGTGGTGCTGGGCTAGTCGTGTGCTAGGCCGCCCCAGGCGTGCGGGTGTGCATGGGCATGCATGGGCTGTGCGGGAGCAGGCCGCGCACGTGCAGGCTATGTGGATGCCCAGCCCAAATGCTAGGGCGCAGTCCACCATGGACCGCCTGACTTACTAGGAGCACATGGATCAAAAACCTATTTCTCCATCATTTCATGTGGTCCATGGCACTGTTCCATGGACCGATCACGATCCGACGACTCAAAGAAGAGCCGATCATGATCGGATGGCTGGAAAATTGATCTGAGCTTGATTTACGTTATAGGATGCTATTTTACATGATCTAATAGCCAAGAAAGCTTTCCATCATGATCGGATAGATGAGGAGCAATCCAGACTTGATCAGGAGCTGTGTGCACGATCCGACGGCCCAAAAGGGAGAGCCAATCGTGATCCAACGGTCCAAAATTGATTTCGAATGTATTTAGGACTAGATTTTCTACTAGAATACTATTTTGAGTTTCTAGAGTCTATATAACTTCGATTGATAAACCATTTATTGTGTCAAAGAGTTGGTTACTTCCTAGAGGTGCTGAGAGTTATTGAGAGGTTTCAGAGAGTTTTTATAAGAATTTTAAAATTTTTTATTGAGAGACTCTTGTACAATGGTTGAGTGAGGTACGATTATTTGTACAAAATATCGAGTGGACATATCTTGATCTCGAGTTCATAGATTGAAGGAATGATCAATTAGACAAGAAAGTGAGCAAGGAGATTTATGTTCTAATCTCTAAATCAAGGTAAATTTATTTATTAACTAGTTATGTTTTAGATAGCATCGAAAAATTTAGGATTAAGAGTAAATTAGGAATTAGAGATTTGAAAATAGGAATTTAATAATAATTTATTATTTCTTATTCTGATGGTTGATCGAGGATATGTTAGGATTATTTCATTGGTTGGACTTGCTAGTTATGGATCGATAAAGCTGTTTCAGAGTTATTAACAATAAAACTAAGAATTTCTATACATGATCACCATTAAATATGCTATTTTATCATTGAATTTGTATTGTTGGTTTTACATTGTTGAGTTTATGTTGATGGATTATTATGATGAGATATTATTATTTATGATACAACTTTTCAGCATGAGCATGTTATGTATTTACACTATATATGTATCAATAATTAATGATATGAGCATATGGATTATTTTCATTTTGATCATAATATAAAATTGGAATTGATAAGATGAAATCAACATGTAATAATTGGATAAAAGAAATATAGGTTTGGACTAGTCTTATCATATGAAGAGCTAGCCAGAAGCTTATACCTATGACAGCCCCCATGGGCTTACACGTAGGACTATGGATGAGACTATGATTGAGACAGCCCCACCAGGAGCTTATACCTGGGACAGTCCCTACGGGCTTACGTATAGGATTATGGGTGAGACCATGAAGATTGAGGCATGATCTTGATTAGTCCAAAACTGGAAGAAAGATTAAGAAATATGAAAAATATGATAAGAGGAAAATATGATAAATTATGGATTAGATATTATATGAAAATGTTTCATGAATAATTGATATATAATACATCTGATGCACATTTATTTGATTTATTTTGTATATTTGATATGCAAATTCATGCTTTACTGTATTTTTAAATTAAATTATTATTACTGGTGTAGGTATACAATGATTCTTAATGGGTTGTAAATATCACCATCTCTCTTCTTTCTCTTTTCTTTTCAGATTTACAAGATACATAGATTTAGCGATGGTTGGAATCACAATTGAAAGGATAGATTAGATAAAGCACCATCAATGACAGATGGATGATCGAGTTTTATAAATTATACAAGAATGAAATTTATTTATATAGAATTATTTAATTAAATTGAGACGTATTCGTGGAATGTTGAAATTGCAAGCAATTATATAAGCAATTATACAAGACTAATGCTTCTATCTTTAGTGCTTCCATAATTCACGCTCAATTATTGTGCATGCATGTGCTGCAGAAATTCCTTCCTCTGGAACGCCAGGCGGGTAACATCTTTCCTCACTTTTTCCCTTCTAAGCGACCCACCAGCCACGCTAAACCTGACTGAATAGAGCCACCTCCAGATATGAACCAGCTAAGAAATCCTACTATAAAGTCTGCAAGCATTGCTCTTAGAAGGTCATCCAAAGCTTCCACCAAGCTATCTTGTTCCTTGTTTTCGTCTCAACTTCCTAGTGGACATGGGTTGTCTCTGCAAATCAAAGAGGACATCTTGGTGGTCTTCTCTCATGCATGCCGTTCTTCGACTCTTATGTTATATTTTGCTCTCATCTCCCCAATTTCCTGCAATCACCAGCAGTGCAACCACCTTGGTGGGAAATAACAGAAGCGGGAGTGACCACTTGGCTCTCATTTCATTTAAGTCTGATATATATGATGATCCATATGGGGCTCTGTCCTCCTGGGACAACAAATCACTTCATTTCTGCCAGTGGAAAGGTGTCACGTGTGGTAGTCGGCACCCTGAGAGGGTCGTTGCTCTGGACTTACCCTCCCTCGGCCTGGCCGGAATCATATCATCATCCATAGCCAACCTCACCTTCCTCAGAAGACTGTCTCCGAGAGAACCAACTCCACGGATCCGTCCCACAAGATCTTGGCCATTTGCGTAGGCTGCAACATCTCAACCTAAGCACGAATTCTTTAGAAGGACAAATTCCATCCCGTCTTGGAAACTGTATACATTTGATTTCACTTGACCTAAGTGAGAACCTTCTCAACGGACAAGTGCCCCATGAGTTGGGATCGCTTTCTCAGCTCATTGTATTGGTCCTCAAATCGAATAATCTTACTGGAGGCATCCCAACAAGTATAACCAACCTCTCCTCTTTGAACTTCCTTAACTTGGAGGACAACAAGATTACAGGCAGCATCTCACCTTGGGTAGGGAACCTGACCTCTGTCACCACTTTTGTTCTTGCAAGCAATGCTCTGTTCGGAGGCATTCCATCTTCATTATGTCGTCTGCCCTCTCTTTCTGGCCTCGATGTAGCAGTCAACCAATTATCAGGCATGATTCCTCCCTGTCTCTACAATCTTTCAAGTATCCGGGTCTTGAGTGTGGGGTTAAATAGTCTCAGAGGGACCATTCCATCTCACATAGGTAGCACTCTTCCGCACCTCACAGCTATCGACTTGGGCGACAATCAGTTCACCGGACTTATCCCTTCTTCATTTCTGATGATTGGAGCTTCCTCACTGCTCTAACCAATTGCAGCAAATTAACAATACTATTTGTCAATGACAATAACCTCGCTGGTGTCTTACCCAATTCCATATCCAACCTCTCCACAGATATGCAGCAACTTGATTTTGGGGATAACCAAGTATCTGGAAGCCTGCCTTCAGATATAGGGAACCTGAGAAGCCTGGTTTTTCTTGCCACGAGTCCAAACCTTCTCACAGGTATTATTGCTGCCTCTCTTGGAAATCTTAATTTATTGCATGCACTGGATATGCATGATAACTATTTCTCCAGCCAAATTCCATCTTCACTCGGAAATATTAGTCAATTGAATAGTCTCTATCTGGGAGGAAACATATTGAGTGGAAGCATTCCAACCCAACTTGGAAACTGCAGGAACTTGCAGTTACTAGATCTCTCCTACAATCAATTTACAGGCACCATACCCATAGAGATTCTTAGCCTATATTCTCTATCTGAAGCCCTAGACTTATCACACAACGCATTACATGGGCCCTTACCTTCAGAAATTCGCAACTTGATAAATGTCAACAGCCTCGATGTTTCTAAGAATCGATTGTATGGCGAAATCCCCGATAGCATTGGCAAATGCGTGGTCCTCGTAAAACTTAGTGTGAGCGGCAATTTTTTTGAAGGGGTCATCCCGACTTTGGGCAATCTAGAAGGCCTTCAATTTCTGGACCTGTCAAGCAACAACTTATCGGGGCGTATACCAGGATATCTCCAAATATTTCACTCGCTCCAATTTCTGAATCTCTCCTTCAACAGCTTTGAAGGCGAGGTTCCGCTAGACGGGGTCTTTGAAAATATGAGTTCATTTTCGCTTATTTGAAATCGAAAGATCTGCGGTGGCATCCCTGAACTGTACCTACCACCTTGTCCCTCTGCCCAACCGCATGGGAAAAAACACAGAGGTGCTATCTCTCAGCCTCTGCGGTGGCATCCGTGCACGTTTTCCAATATTTTTTTTTTTTTTTTTTTTTTTTTTGTTCCTTTCTTGCTTTGCTTTTGTCCCATGGCTTAAGTTTTGACTCATCTTTTAATGCAAAATGACATCTCTCAACCTATTCAAGTCATTTTTTATGGCAATAATTATCTTCATTGGGCTCAAAGCATGCATAATTTTTTGTTGCACAAATGAAAATTTTGGAAATATATTAATGGTGATCTTGAAGTGCCCTGAAAAGGATAAGGATGAGGACAACAAGACCTTTCATGCTCAACTTGAGGATTGGGCAGGAATCAGTTTCCAAATCATCACATGGTTTGCCTAAACCTCTATCCCATTTATTAATATACAATTTAGTAATTTTGATACTACAAAAGAGGTTTGGGATTTCTTGGCAAAACATGTTTCCTCTGATTTTACTCAACAATATCAACTTACAAGTAATTTGCTCTGTATGAGATAGGAACCAAGACAATCCATTATAAAGTTTCTTGCTCAGATGTCTTTTATCTAGGATCAATTGGCCCTACTTGAGCCAAAATTATACCATTCTGAAGATATTCTTCTATTGAACAAGTATCGTGGTTCTATTCGACTTACTCAAATTTTGATGGCACTTAGAGATGACTTTGAGCCTGTTAGGGTATCTATCCTGCATCAATTTTTTTTATCATCTATCAATAACTGACTTGCAGAATTGGAATCCAAGGAAACATGCCTCCATACTATGCATTTACAGAAGCAAGACAATGTTCTAGTCATAACCTCCTCAGTAGAATAGAAAATCAGGCAACATGATTAAAACAAATCATCCAGACACTTGACATGCTAGCAAATCTAACCGTTTCTGTGCTTATTGTCATACTCCAGGGCAAACTAATGACTTTTGTAGAAAGCTTAATAAATCTAACTTTTCTCAACGCACTGCTGCATTTGCCAATTTTTTTGAAGATTCTATACTTGCTTCACTCCATCTACCAAGAATAGATCTGAGCATACTCCAGTTGCTTCTCTCACCATGTATGATCTTGAGGCACTCATCTCATAGGTTCTATCTTGTAATAACACTCAGTCATTGTCTACCCTCTTAGCAATCTCAGGTAACACTTCCTGGGTTATTGATTTAGCCTGTTTTTACCATATGACATCTAATTCCACATATTTTTCTATTCGCACTGCTAATGGTTCAACCATGGCTGCTACCAATTTAGGATCCATTTCCACCAATAACCTTTCTCTTCCTGATGTCTACCATGTTCCCATGCAAGCTTGCCTTATACTTGTTTTATGTTGGACAACTTTGTGGACGTGGGTTTGACTTGCATTTTTCTTTTCATGATTGTACCACATAAGATCTACAGATAGGATAGATCATTGGGATAGGCTATAGAATTAGATGGATGTTTGAACTCTCATCATTTCATCATATATATGCCAAGCCATTCCTTCTCAGGAACATCTACTAGCTCATCTATACCTTTAGAATTATGGCACTCTTGTTTAGGTCATGCATTTTTATTTTGTTTACAATATTTAGTTTGTAGTGGTCAATTAGGGTTTATTATTTTTGAAAAATTTGATTGTGTCGGGTGTCAAGTTGGAAAATAGCATGCATTGCCTTTTAAGAAAAGTGAATCCGTTGCATTAGCATCTTGTGACTTGGTTCCCTCTAACATATGTGGACCAGCCCCTATTCCTACTATGGGTGGCTCTTATTACTTTGTAATTTGTATTGATGATTTTTCTCATTATACTTGGATTTATTTAATGAAACATAGATCCGAGCTTTATGATATTTATCGAGAATTTGTAAAAATGATTCACACCCAATTTTGTCAAACCATCAAAATTTTTTGATATGATAATGCATAAGAATATAAGTCAGGATCTATGCTTGCCTTTCTTAGAAGTGAAGGAACTTACTCAAATTTTTCATGTGCTAGCACCTCTCAACAAAATGATCATGCGAGCATAAACTTAGACATATTCTTGATACCATTAGAGCTTTACTCATTTCTGCTTCAGTTCAAGATATAATTTTAGGGGGAGACTATTTTGACTATAATCTATATTATAAATCATATTCCCCCATCAGTCATTCATAATCAGTCCCTACATGAGCGTCTGTGTGGTTCTAGTTCTGACTACTCTAATCTAAAAGCTTTTGGTTGTATTTGTTTCATTTTGCTCTAGTCTCATGAATGTACCAAACTTGAGCGTCGCTCTCATATTTGTTATTTTCTTGGATACAGGATTGAACATACGGGATATAGATACTATGATCCAATACCTAAACATCTTAGGATTTTGCATCATGTGACTTTTTAGGAACATAAATCATTTGCATCTCTTTCCGAGTTTCACATAAATGCTTTCCATCTATCCTTTTTCACTGATTCTACTATTGACCTTTTTTCTTGAGTATTCTGTAAGTGATGAAGAGGTGTCTTCTCCTTCCACTATCTCGATCGACCCCATTGTATCTGAACAGTCTATGGATCATGTTGACACTCTTGAGTCCGTCATTCCACTTAAGTAAGATCTCTACCCTTACAACTTAATGATTGCCATTGTTATTTATATTAGCTACTTTACATGAGCCTCGACCATAGCATGAGGCCTCTTCTGATCCTCTTTGGTAGAAAGCTATGATTGAGGAGCACTATGCTTTCACTAAACTCACACATGTGATCTAGCTGAGTTGCCTCCTGGCAAATCTACGATAGGATGCAATGGATATACAAGATCAAAACTCGATCAAATGGTATAGTACTTGAGCATTACAAGAAATGTCTAGTGGCAAAAGAATTTATCCAGGAACATAGAATTGATTATGAGGAGACCTTTGCTCCTATCGCCAAACTAACATCAGTTTGTTCTTTGTTAGCTGTTGCTTCTATTAGAAAATGATCTCTTTTTCAGATAGATATAAAAAATGCTTTTTTCAATGATGATTTAAAAGAAGAAGTTTATATGCAACCTCCTCCTAGGTATCCTCATCCTCCTAATATTTTTTGTCAATTGCGTCGAGCATTATATGGCCTTAAATAGGCTCCTTGTACTTGGTTTGTAATGTTTAGTTCCATCATTGCTCAATTTAGCTTTACTGCTAGTGCTCATGATTCAACATTTTTTACATGCAAGACTTCTAGCAAACTCATTTTACTTCTATTTTGTGTGGATAATGTGATCAGTACTGGAGGTATTTATGATTTGAAGTAGTCTCTTGGTCAATAGTTGGAGATGAAAAACTTAGGTTCTCTTAATTACTTTATGGATCTTGAAGTCTCAATATCTGATGATGGACTTTATCTCTTACAAGTCTAGTATGTTTCTAATCTTCTTGCTCAAGCAGGGTTGATCAATAACAAAATAGTTGATAATTCCATTGAGACTAATGCCAAACTCTTTGGTACAAATAGATAGCTACTGATTGATCCTACTCTATATCCACAATTGGTTGGTAGTTTGATTTATCTCATTATTACTAGACTAGATATTGCTTATGCAGTGCATTTGGTATGTCAACTTTTATCTACACCCCGCTCCACACATTATGTAGCTAGCGGTGATCCATATCCTATGGTACACAAAGGGAACAATATTTCATGGCTTATATTTCTGATCTCAGTTGATCTTTGAACTACGTGCTTTTTCTTATGCTAATTGGGTAGGTAATCCAACTGATCATTGGTCAATAATTGGATACTGTTTCTTACCTGGAGATTCACTTATTTTTTGGAGAAGCAAAAAATAAATGGTAGTTGCCCGATCAAGTACTAAACTTGAATATCGTGCACTTGCAGATATCATTGCTGAACTGATATGGTTGTGTTGGTTATTGGAAGATAGGCATGCATTGAATATCATGCACAACTCCAACTTCATTATACTATGATAATCAAAGTGCAATCCAAATAGCTCACAATGATATTTTTCATTAATGAATTAAGCATATTGAGATTGATTGTCATTTTGTGCGCCACCATTTACTTCATGAAACTTTACATCTTCACTCTATTTCTTCTGCCATATTTTTACCAAAACTCATCCTTTAGGCCATTTTCATCTCTTGATATCCAAACTCAAGTTCGCCTCCAGTCATCCATCTTGAGTTTGAGAGGGAATATGAATATTATTATGAGTTGTTAAGATCATGATTATTATGGTCACATGACTATAAGGATTTTAGGATAAAAATATCATACTTATTATGGCCATAAAATATCATACCTATTATGGTTGTATCACTATAGGAATTCTAGGATCAAACTTACTATATTTACTTGATCGAAATCATAGACACAATTGTATAGCTACCATATTTGTTTGGATATAATTATAAAGCTACCATAGTAGTCTTTCCACTTTAGAGCATTTATCACTATCAGAAAAGGCTTATTAGCAACGACAAAATTGCCATCGCTAATAATAATTTTTATCAATAGCAAATTATGATAAAAAGTTATTCCATCATAAAAAAATATTAGCGATGAAAATTTTGGTTTTTAGCGATGGCAAGTTGGATTGCTAATAAAACATAATTTTATTTTTTAATTTAATTTTATTATTGTTAGTGATGGTAAAATACTTATTAGTAATGGTGTTTTGCCGTTGCTAATAAAAAAATAATTTTATTTTTTAATTAGATATTATTATTATTAGTGATGGAAGATACTTATTAGTGATAGCATTTTGCCATTGCTAATAAGTCTTTCCATCTATTTTTGCTTCCCCATGCACCCTTATTTTTTCCCACCCCCATCGTGCACCCTCATTTTCTCCCACCCCCTCTTGGATTCTAGGTTGGCACCTTGGCTGGTGAAAGACCCCCTCTTTCCCTTACCTTCAATCACTCTCTTTCCCCCGCCATCAGATCCTACAGCCTCGAGCCGCTAGTCGCCTCCCTGAGCCCTCCGGCTATTGGATCTTGCTTCCTCGAGCCTTCAGCCGCCTCCACAAGCCCCCATCCACTGGATCTTGAGTCCCTTAGCTACTTCCCGCCTTCATGAGCCTCCATCCTACCTCCCTTCGATTGCCTCTGGTCCCCCTCTTTCCCTTGCTCCTGGATCGGGCTTCCTCGAGACTCCGGCCACCTCCTTGAGCCCTTAGCCCACCTCCCCATGGCCGCCTTCTCGAGCCCCTATCTGTCGAATCTCGAGCCCCTCGACCACCTCCCTGAGCCCTCATGCCCTGGCCACCTCCTCAAGCCCCTAGCCTGCCTCCCCCCGACTGCATCCAGTTTCTCTCTTTCCCCTACCATCGGATCCAGCTTCCTCAAGCCACTGGCTGCCTCCCCGAGCCCCGAGCCCCCATCCTGCCTTCCCAAGCCCTTGAAGGAAAAATATGGGTAGTTCCATGCATGCAATTTTTAAAATTTTATGCGGAATAAGATTGATTAAATAATTTAATCTATATTACATGCAAGTGATCAAATCTAAACTAATATTTTGGGGATTTATAATATGATTTAATATGCATTTATGATCTAAAATTAAAAAATCTTGCATCGATCACATTGATAACCTAGATTAGATTTAACTATTAGAACCGATCTAGTCTATTTAATAAGTTCATAACTCATTATCTTTGCATGGGTCGATGAATGTTGATCACAAAGATCTAAAGCACTTGATGGTTGCTTGCAGTCGCACAGGATGTCCGACCTTTATGAATCTTCCACTTAAAGCATTGATATGATCTTCCTTCTCGGGAGTGCTAGCTCGCGCGAAAAGCTACCGTATGGCTGATTCATCTTCTTTTTCGAAATCTCTTAGCACTTTTAGATCTGAAGAAGAATCTTTAGGAGGGTTTGGTGGAGAAACAAGAGGGAGGAGAACTCACTTTTTTCTTTGATTTTCCTCATAAAAAAATCTAGATCAGATTTAGATCTGCCTCTCACTGAAGAGGAAGTAGTTTCCTCTAGATCTCATGTTAAGCAAAGAAACACCCAAGCCTAAAGCCCCAAAACCCTAGAGCCTCTCTTTGGTCGGCCAAAAGCCAAGCAAAATCACCATCTCCCACATCCAAGAGAGCCCTTATATAGGAGAATAGATAGGGTTGATGAGTTATGAGCTAGTGTGAATCAAATTCAAACTATGACTCAACCTTATCTCAAATTGAATTCAAATTAGATCTAAATTCAATTCAATTTTTATCCAAGGGCTCTTAGAGTGAGTGACAATCAGGGTTTAGGCATGTGAATTCTTCATGCAAAACTTCCTTTTGCATTGAGAAGAGATGGGCATGGAAGAAGGATGGCACAGGATTTTTGTCCATCCAATTAGACTATAGGTTTTAATTAATTGGTTCCATTTAAATCTCATCCAATTAGATCCAAATAAACCATAGTGAACCTAATCTAATTAAGCTCCTAATAGTCTCAATTAATTCTAATTAATTGAGTCAAAGATCTAATCAAATTAGAAACTATACTTCCTTAGTGATTAGATCATCTCATAACCTAATCGGATCAAACCAAATTAAATCTAATTCAATTAAATTTGATTCAAACACCAATGCTTAATCAAATTAAGCTAATCAGCAATCTAATTACTAATTAATTCTTTTATAATTCATTATAACTTTTGCATAAGATTAATTATCAATCATATTGATGATTAAATCCTTAAATAATTCTCAATCATTTATCAGCCACATGATCAATCAGAAACTTCTTTTGAGTGTGACCCTATAGGTTCGAACCTAAATCAAAAGCACAGAAATAAGTTTTTGTACTAATCAAAATAATCATCTAACAATGGTACCCGATATTTGGATAGATCGAATGTCTGCAAAGCAACATCCAAGAACCTAAAGACGTATGGTTACTATATAATTCATTCATTTGATCTTAAATACTCAAGAAGATTTAGGATTTAACTATCAATCCTAAATGAGTCATCCACATTATCAATTAATCTTTTATATCCATCATATTTATTAAATTGAAATATAATGATGCACTATCTCAAATTTTACTTGGACTAGTCAATTTCATCTTGACTTATGTACCAACTTAACAAGTACTTGACTACACCCAGTAATCTTTCATCACTGAACTAAAAATTTAGATAGTCTGGTACCAAAATAAAATGAGTTGTTTGTAACTCATCATTATGATCTCAGGTCTGAGTGACACTTATATCCATAGCCCTCAAAAATACTGTTGATAGTAGAGTGCTCCAAAATAGTCATATTCAGTATAGATGTACTCCTACATCTTATTTGTATGCCATACCAGTATCTCTACATTCTTTGGTTAGGAGGACGATCAATCTATATGACACATAATGGCCTATACTCGATATAGCTATTATCTTGATAATAATATATCATTTGGTCACGAATATGTTTATGAATTAAATGGTAAATCCTCTTTTATCGACTTAAAATAGTCCTAAGAACTTCATCACATCACAAGAGTTCATTAGAAGATATACATAATGTAATGAGAAAGCCAAAATAACTTTTATTCATTTATAATTCATATACATTTATAATAAAATACAATCATCTACAACTTAGATGATTAGTTTTAGGATACATTTTCCAACAACCCCTAGCCCACCTCCCCTCGGCCATCTTTCTGAGCCCCCGGCCTGCCTCCCCCCTTCTTCCCCTGCCTTCCTCTTTCCTCCCTACCCCCCTTCTTCTCCGACCATGCAATGTCGTCTCCTATCACACAACATCGCCTTCGTGCCACAGCATCATCTTCATGGGTTTGGTGACTATTAGCAATGGAGGTGGCAATGACTGCATGCTGGTCATCAAATGCTGTGGTAGTAATTAATTGCTTTAATCAGTTGCTACTATAGTTTCTTTTGATTTTTATTTTTTATGCTAAATGTCAAAATATGCAGGATGGCCTATGTGCAGATGTTTATTTTAAGATTTGTGTAGGAAGGCTATAATGATTTTAGGATATCTTTTTATTGATTCAACTATTTCTAATAGCAATAATCTTACGAGAACGGATCATCCAAGATATGAATCAAGATCTATTACTTATTACCAAATAGATGCATTTGTATTGAAAATTAAAAATATTAAAGTCAACTCGACTAAAATATAATCTCGAGCAAGTTGTGGTTAGCTGTATAAATCTTTTTCCTCTATTTCACTCTATTTTGGTCCGTATGTTTTGGATAAGCTGAAAATGGGTTGAGTTGACCTATGACCTGATCCAAACCAATTCATTTAGATCTGATCCAAGCCATTTTAAAGGATCGATGGGTCCGGGTCGGGTTCTAAAATTGGATTGATTCAATTTTTTGGGTTGGATCTGGGTTTACTAAATTTGGATCTGATCCAATCCGACTCGACCCAAATTCAGTATTGGATCCAATATGTAAATCATAAAGCAAATAGAGTGGGATTATACATGAACTCGACCTGACCCGATCTGGGCCGATCCAAATGATCCAATGGGACAAAATTTTTGACCATAGACCTGATCTAATCTGATCCAATATTTTATTGGGTTAGATCCAGGTCCAACATTAGAATTCGATTAAAAAACTAGATCGGATCAGGATCAATTATGATTTAGTCTGACCTTTGTACCAAAAAAATTTTTTTTTCCTTCCCTGCACCCTCATTTTCTATCACCCCCCCTCCAATGCACCCTCATTGTCCCTCGCACACCCTTGTTTTTCCATAAACCCTCTTGTTTACGCCTGCTGAATTTGGCATCCCCAAGCACCTGGCCGCCTTTTCCTAGCCCCCGATCACCTCCTGCCTTCCCAAGCCCCTGGCCGTGAGCCCTCAACTGCCTCCTTAGGCCCCTGGCTGCTACCCCAAGCCCCCACCCACCTCCCTGAAGCCTTCGGCTGCCTCCTTGAGCCCCCGATCGTAAGACCCCAGCCACCACCTCAAGATCCTGACCGCCTCCCACCTCTCTGAGCCTCCGACTGCCTCTCGCCTCCTCTTGCTTTGTTTGCTGATATTCTTTCATATTTCTAGTGGTGACTGAAATAAAGAATCGTATTTCATTTTTAAATGGCTTTGTGCTTATGATCATGCTTACCTAGTTGCACTGCACAATGATTCCTCCATAGGTATAACTAGTTTGCATGTGAATGTAGCTATTTATATAGCAATTTCTATATATTACCTAATTTTTTGCTTGATATACATATACAGTTTTGTAGGATAGTTTGATTTAGTATCTCTAGTTGGTCTCTAAGGCAAAGATCTATTATTTGCATTAGGTTCTATCCCTAGGATAAGGTTAATGGAGTAGTTGGATGTGGTTTTGTTAGATCATTGGATAGTGGATGAGTAGTTGTTCTCTTATTGGGCTACTGCTCCCTTATATTGTGCTTACTTTCATCTAAGCTAGTATATTCTATGTATAAAAAGATATGACCAAAAGATTTATTCATTCTTTTTTAATGGTTGTCTTTCATTCATATATCTCTCTGTAGATGGCAAACTGAGAGTTAAATATATAATTTGCTATTATAGGATTCTCCATGTATGCTATTTTTTTTAAAAAAATTTCTCCAGTAATGTTTGATATATATCTTTATACAGCATGTAGCAAGGTGGACTATGTCATAACTCTTTATTAGTATGTATTTGAATTATTAATATATTGGTTGATTATAAGGTTGTGCTATCATTCTTTTTGTAAATATGGGTATCTATCTGCTTTATGTTATTGCAAATACTGTCCTGGATATTCAATATATTCTCTAAATAGTCCAATGCACTTTGCTTTTTAATTACATTCTATGGAAAAGGATAGATACTATAATTCAGAAAAGAAACTTTTTTTTTTTAATGGAAAACTTAGCACTTAGTAAGGAACAATAATTTACAAAAGCAACAACATTCATATTAGACTTACTACTTATGTTTTAAGGCTAGCTCCATGTAGAGTGGTCCACACCATACTAATAGGTGTTGGGCATGGGCCTTGTTAATAGGGTATGTATTTTTAAATGGTAGGCTATACAAGAAGAAAATAAGAGAAGAAAAAAATAGAGAAGCGGTAGGATTTTGAATTTCTACACATAACAAGGATTTCTCATTTAAGGTTCCTCTTGCATTGAAGTTTAAGATATAAGGGTTTAATTTTCTCCACTCATCTCATCTATAAAAATGTTTGGTGTTTGAATTCCTAAAATTTAGGATTTAAATTGAATTGAGGGGTAAATTTTAGGATTTTTTATGAAATCTAGACTTACACAAGCATATTTTGAGAAGAAAGTTTTTTCTTCCATCTCCAGGTGACAAGTCTTACTTTTGATATTACCACCATGGTCTTTCTATTCCAAAGCTTGAGTACTTCTTTCATAGCTTTTCTCTTTTTTTTTTAATCATCAGAAAAGTTTTTTATTTTATTTTTTTTAAAAAAATTAATGGGTTCGGACCAGTCTTGGGCCTCCTAGAGTTGTGATACTTTAGCTAAGGGAATTTGAAAGATGTGATTTTAAATTACTGCTAGGTAAACATATTTTTAGGTAAATATGATCAACTGCAGCAAGCTGATTTCTAACCATGATTCCAAACTCTTTTGCATACTTATCATGAGGAAAGCCTACAATATTTGGACTTAAGACACATACTTAAAAGGCAGAATTAAGTCAAGAAACATAAAAGATTCAAACCTCCAGGATATTGCACTCTCTATCTTGAGGGTGTTCGCATATAAAGGTCAATATTTTAGTTAGTTGTCACTCATTCAACTGAGCTCATTCTCACAGCCATCACAGCAGGTAAGTCAAGCAGGTATTAATAATTTTTTTTACTTGCTTTAAATTTTTATATTTAAAAGCTTCATATAGTTAGGCTTGAGTCAGAGTAGAAGGGATCTAGGGGTCAAAAATCAAACTTCCTATTCGATTGATGGGATGTAGGTGTAGATACATCCGTATCATCGAAATGGGACATATAAGGAATAATCCATTCAAGAATTGAAGGAGTATATCAAAGTATTCTCCTCCGTGCTAGTTTAGACATGAGATGGAAGGGATGGGTACAAGGGGATCAAAATTCAATTTAACCATATCCAATGGATGGACTGGAGGTATCTATAGCTTCACATCATCGAATGAAAATATGTAAGGAACAATCCATTTAAGAATCAGAATCAGTATATTAAAATATATCCCTTCATGCCATGGTTTAGGCTTGAGGCGTATCAATTATAATAGTTTTTTCAATTTCAATTAACTCAGTTACAGTCCATTGGGTTATTGGCCCACAAAATACATCATTTTAAATCTTACATTGCCATCTATAATTATATAATTAATTCATGAATCTATTTATTTTTATTTTTAGAGATTATAGATCATATTCTTCTAAAGATTGGAGCTGTCACAGTCGAGGAGAGAGAGCTCTCATGCAGTTAACTCATATGATTCTATGGCACACATACCATACGATAAACTCTTGATACTTTAAATATTTTATATATATATTATTTTATTTTTTATTATCTAATATAACATTCTTCATGATGACTTGATACTCTTAGATTTGGAACGATGTGGGATCACCAATGATCCCACACTCACATGGAGAAACGTCTGACTCTTAGAGTCAGCGATGTGGTAGAGGACCTGCTAGGCTTGCAGCATCTCTGAACTAGATCGAAGGATAAAAAGCTCATCCATATTTAAAGTCGCTCGTAAGTATTATATCTTCATTAAATATATTTAAAATTTAGCCATTTTAAAGACTAACATTTATTATTCAAAATCAATTTTACAGCACATTTATAGAGCCTGAAGGTGCCTCATGTGGTTACCATGATCATTTAATGATTGATGTCCGGGGCCAGTGAATGAGCTCTCTACTTGGCCATTAAGGGCTTATGATCCAGCCTTGGGAGATATTCCTAATAAGTCGATGTTTAATTTTTAAATTTATGATAGGTTTATATTCTATTTATTAATACATGGTTACTTCTACTTTCAGGGATACTATCAATTCAAGATTCCTTAAGATGAGGAGGCTGGCCATTGGACTTTCGAGGAGGTGGCCATGTGGAGGTTATGGGATGGGCTTGTACAACCTTCGATAGTTTGCCAGACAGTACTCTAGTTTCGAGTCATCATCAGACTAGAAGTCTTACACAAATCACTGGATGCCGGTAGATATGTGGGAGGCTCTCTATGACTAGTGAAGTACTAAGGAGTACTCTAGTAGGAGGTAGAGGGTACGGTAGAATCGGTTCATCCAGCAACATTCCGATCATCCTATTGGCAGCTCCATTGGCACACATGTTGTAGCTAATAGATTGATAAAAATACTAACTTAAATTAATTTTATATTAAATTGATCATATATATTTTAATTAATTTAATTTTATTATTTCTTTATTATAGACATGATAGTTAGGATCGTGCATCAGGGCTGTTGTAGATATGCGAGGCCACACACCAGTCTAGGAGGATCGGTGATTACTTAGATCCTCGATCTTGATAAATTATAGTGAACAACTTAAAATATTATTTATTATATTTTTATATATACTGATATCTATGGACTAATGAATTTCTAAATTATATAGATGGATTATATGGAGTATCTCGTACGTGGCACGACAAGGACCCATCCTTTCAGCTCCTCCTTGACCTTGAGGGATGGCTCCGAGCCATCAGAAGAGAAAAGTAAGAGATTGATTATAGAATTCGATCATAGCTTTGACTCTCCAGCAACTCAATATTCTTCATCGACATCCTTCCTCTCAAGGGCTCGATGATCTAGATGTGGGCTGAACGCACTTGTAGAGGAGGTTGTGCAGAGGCTTTGGAGCTAGCAATCTTATACCTTTCGAGATGCCATCCACGATATGATTGTTGAGATTCTTTGGGATCCAGCATCTACATGATCAGTTGGGCTCATTATCACAACTACATAACAAGTAAGTCTATTAATAATTTTTTTACTTTATTTTAAATTTATATATTTAGAAGCTTCACATATTTAGATTTGAGTCTGAAATAAAAATTTGAGGAGGGTAAAAATTCAATCAAACCATCCAAACAATGGTCCGAAAGATGTCTATAGCTTCATATCATCATATAAAATATGTAGAAATAATTAGTTCGAGAATCAAAGTAGTATATCAAAATATATATCTCCATATCAATATTAATAATATTTTATTTTTTTATTACAGGATGCTAGGACATCCGGCTCTTATCCACCAACTGCTGGAAAGGATGTACAGGAGTAGGAGAAGGATGAGGCAGGACAAGAAGGAGGATCTTACATGATTCTTTTTTATATGTATATAATTTTGATACTCATAAACTAGTGTAAATTTATAAAATTATATAATTTATATTTTTAATATAATATAATTAATTTTATATTTATGATTATATTAAATAATTATTATTTTATTTATAATATATTTTAAAAATATTATTACTCATTACTATGATTAAAATAAATTTTAAAATATTTAATTATAATTTTTTTTAAAAAAAAATAAAAACTATTAGCAATGTCATTAGCGATGGAACTTTTCATTGCTAATAGTTTTCTAAAATTTTAATTAAAAAATAAAAAAATTATTAGCAACGGTAGTAGCGATGAAACTATCATTGCTAATAATTTTTTTAATATTTTAATTAAAAAATTAAAATTATTAATGATGGCTTTTTGTTGCTAATACCATCACTAATTAACTTTATTAATGATGTGCGATTTGTCGTTGCTAATAATGGTAGTTAGCAACGAGATTATTTTTGATGGATTTTTAGCGAATGGCGAGCTATTACTAATAGCATTAGTGATAGCTAATGGGCTATTCGTGATGGTAAATAGCTATCGCTTAATAATGATTTTTCTTATAATGTATATATAATTGTATTCATGAAGTTGAGCATGAGAAATACAATATAATATTTTTTGTGAACAATGGACATCCCACAAGATCTAGGACATTGAGGTAGGAAAAACTTCAATGACACTTCACCAAAGTGGTAGAATTCCCTAAAGATGAAATGGAAGAAACAAGGGGCAAATAGGAGAAAGTGGCAATGCTCACCCAGAGCTTAGGCCAGAGGGTGCCGGTTGATTAGGTTGCGAAAAGACTCAAGATAAAACAAAAGTTACCAAATGAGGTGGAGGCTTTTTCTCTAGCTGAGGATCAATAACTCTTCCACTTCAAGTCAGAGGTGTGCAATGCAATTCTTCTCAATGGCCCTTGGATCATCGCTGGCTAGTTGTTGGCTGTAGAATTATGGGTGCCAGACTTTATTTCGAGGGTCAACACTATGAAGATGATGGTGGTGTGGCTGAGGCTTCTAGGCCTTCCAATTCAATTCTGGAGCACTAGAAGGCTTTTGGGCATCATGGAGGAGGCTGAGAGGCCCTTGGCAATTGACAATTTCACCAACTAGCTCCATAATTTGCTAGTGGTTTGTTATTGATGTGGGAAGATCAGACACTTTGATGACCTCTATCCTGATCTGACTAACACTGCTCAGATGGCATTGGTTGTCCCCTTCGGCAAGAAAGCTTTATGTAGGTCGACTTGATTCAAATGGAGGGAGTGGTCAAGCAGGGGTCAAAGGCCACTAGCAAGAAGGGATAGCCAGTCGAGGCTCATCCTTGGCTTGGTCCCTTGGGTGGTCATGTCAAAGCTGCAATCACCTAGGGTAAACAAGGCTAGAATGAAGGGGAGGATGGAGGTTGAGTCATAGCATGCCGTGCTAGCCTTTCTGATCTGACCCAGCCAGTCTCACCAGCAAAGCTTTCAAGTCCTTCGGACTCTCCATCAGATTTCAAAGGTTGGCAAAAATCGGTGAAGGTGGCCCATTGGTGGTCTCTAGATCATTAATCTAGTGAGTCACTGACTCAACCAAATTGAGCTTTGATGTGTTGTCTGACTTGGGAGTGGGTGGGGATGTGATGGACAAGGGCCAAGAGGAGGGCCCTTGCATGCTAGATCTACCAATGACTGATATGGGCCTTGGGTGACCCATTTTAAATGGGGAGCCCAAGATCCTAGCAGCAATCCAAGCTTAGTTTAGAACCTAATTCAAAGACTGAGTTCGAGCCTATTGCCCTCTCTTCAGTTCGAGCTGAGCCTTCTTTTACTAGCTCCTCCTGGGTTCCTAGCAACAAGCCAAGCACTCTTACCTTATTCGGCCCTAGGTAGGACTTTGGACGATTATCAAAGGCTGAGGGAGGCCTTGGGTTAGAACTTTGTCATGCTCCAATAGTTCCATTGCCAGAGAGGGAGTTGACCACAACAACCATGCAAGAGGGAGTTAGTTGATCGGGAGAAGACTGTTGGCGGACCTATCCACCAGATTGTCCCAACTCATGGTGGACACCTTGGCTCTACCTTCATCTTCGGTCGCTGTCATTAACCCTATAGAGCACTGGCCATCCAAAGGGGGATGTTGGGAGTGGCAGGCTAGGTTAGCTTGGAGAGGGGCAGTGGCCCCAATCTAGTGACCCTCCTTTAACTGGTCACCATCCTTCAAGTTTGGTTAGGGGTTGGGAGGGGATGGTTGTTGGGCTAGACCACTAGGGAATGCACCAAAATAGGGAGGTGTTGAGTCCATCAGAGCAACTTTAGAGGAGGGTGGTAGGCATCCAGGGAGTGATTCAGAGTCAAAGGGCTATGTTGAATGCTCCTAGGAGCTCCACAATACATGCTAATTTTCATCGATGTGAATCATGTTATGGAACATTTGGGGGCTGAGAAGCCCTTATTTACCTCTACTTATAGCAGATTAATGCGCTAATACAGCTTGGACCTCTATGTGTTGCTTGAGACCTACTTGGCTGGCAAGAATTTGGACCATGCTTGTCAATGATTTCTAGTTTCGTGGGGTTTCTATGCCATAGACTCTTGTAGTTTGGCAAATGGGATCATTATAGTTTGAAGAAATAGGACTGCTAATATTGATGTTCTACAAAATAGTAAGCAGCAGGTTGTAGTTGTTATTTTTGGAATTAATGAACCCTCTTGGATTTCGTTTAGTGTCTATGCTAGTATTGAGTACAGACAATGGAGGGTGTTGCAGGAGGAGGTATCTAGACTAGTTGATCAAAGATTTCTTTCTTTAGTTGTAGGGAATTTCAATTGCATCGATGGGCCACGAGAAAAGAGAAGAGGCAGACCCTTCTCCAATAACATCAAAATCGAAGAGTTTAGGGAGTTTATTGTAAGGAATGGGATGGTGGACATTGGCTTTTCGGGTCTTAGGTTTGCTTGTTGTAATAATCATCATGACAAAGCGAGAGTCTAGGAGTAGATTGACATAACATTTGCCATGCCTGGCTAGATTCAATAGTATCCAAATCATTAGGTGTGCCATCTGTTGAGGATTACCTCTAATCATAATCTAGTTTTGATTGCCATGGATTTTGCTCTTTTACCATTGTCCCTTCTAGTTAGAGAAGTTCTGGCTATCTTATCCGTGTGAGCTCAGCAGTGATACTTTCAAGTCTTGAAAATATGAGAAGATAGAACATGAAAAGATGGAAGCGAGCCGAAAGAGAAATCAACTCTTCTAATAAAGTTCAGAAACTGGGTTGGCTCATCCTGAGACTGAGCCGACTAAGTTGAAAACTAGACCGGCTCAATCTAGAACTAGGTCGGCTAGATATTAGAAAAAAATTCAAATAGAAAGTAATATTTTTGGACTATTGGCATGGTATACAACTAGGTCGATTCAGTTTTTGACTGAGCCGACCCAGTCATAGGTTAGTCGGCTCAATCTGAAACTTGATTGGCTTAGTTTTTGTGGGTTATTATTTTGTATACGTGGATTGTTTGGATTTAAAAAAATTTTCTATGAGCTTGGGATTGACCTTTTATAAAGTATATATACTGAAAATAGATCAAGTTTGTAGAGAGACTGAGATATACTTAATAAAAGCTCTTTTCTTTCAAAAATCTATTCTTCTCTTCTTTTCTATTCCTTGAATTATTTGATCATGCTTCCATAGTAATCTCTGAGCGGTTCTTTCTTATTGCTTGGTTGATCACTAGCGGCCATGCCGATCCATGTGGGAAGAGAGCGTATTTTTAATAATTGGTATCAGAGCGGTGTTGCATGGAAGAAAGGAAGACACCTAGAGTTTACTACATTCAGGATCTATTGCACTAGATTTTATCCTAAAACTTCTAGTTTGCTTCGTGGTTGTTTCTAGATTGAGGTGAAGATTATTTACACGGAGAAATGGTGATACAGAAGTTTGGAAAGAGGATCTAGGACTAGTTAGATCTTCTTTGAAGGATAGTTTTGCTGTGTGTGATCGTGAAGGATATTAGGGATTTGTTCTTGACTTGTTTGAAGTCATGAAATCAAGTGGATTCAAGATGGATTTTGAGAAGTTTGACGACAAGGAGAACTTTACTCTATGGCAGCAAAGATGAAAGGACTTGTTGGTTCAATAGAGGATCTATAAGATCTTGATAAAAGAAAGATAAAAAAAGATCAGTGATAAAGATTAGGAAGAGTTTGAGAAAATTGCTTTTAGCATAATCCGGATATGCTTGGTCGATCAGGTTTTGCCCGAAGTTTACATAGAGACTACAATAAAGGGGCTCTGGATGAGACTGGAGGATACATACATGGAGAAGAACATGAAGAACAAGCTATGGTTGAAGAAATAGCTGTATAGTCTGAGGATGCCCGAAGGCGGTGATCTTATTGTACATATCTAAAGGTTCAATCAGGTGTATTCTAAGATAATAAGTTTGGATGTGAAGATCGACGAGGAGGATCGGGCATTGCTGCTATTATGTTCTCTCTCAGTTTCGTATGATGGTCTCATAACAACTTTAATTTATGAAAAGAAGATCCTAAACTATGATGCTGGTGGATTAGTAGATGCCGGTGATCTCTGAGCAGTCGATGTCGAGGTAGATGGAGTATGCTCTACCTATGAATCAGATGCAGAGCTTCGCATAGCCCATCGAGAGACGGAGATAAAAGCTAGATGTCATTTCAGTACCATCATGACCTATAATATTAATAAATATTATTTTTTAATCTAATAAATATAGTTAAATATATATAATATAAAAAAATATTATAAATATAAAAATATTTTTGAAATGCTCAACTTTTATTACTGAATAAAATTTATTATAATATTTTTAAAAAATATATATATCAAAATTAAGTCTACTAAATCTATATCTAAGTCATCATCACCAGAAGAGATAGAGCACAAGTTGGAGGAGCTAGAGCTGGAGGGGCTAGAGCTGGAGCTGGAGCTCAGATATTGGTGGAGTAGAAGTCGGTGGTCCTTGGACAGTTGATGCGAAGGTGAATAGAGTATGCTCCACCTACGACATAGATGTAGAGCTTCACATGGACCGAAATGCTTGGTATACAGTGCAACTCTGCTTGAAGGAGGAAATCCTCTGCATCATGTACTGTAATTTATCGAATATCTATGGTGAGTTCAATCTATCCATGTAGACATATCAAAAAGAACAATCATCTAGATTAACCAAAATGAACTTTTACAAATCTTAACATTAATTTTTAATGCAATATTTTTTTGATACTGCTTATTTTTTCTACTAGATACGTGCTTTGGTAAGCAGCAATGCTAATAATGTTGCTTACCAAAGCACGTATCTAGTAGAAAAAATAAGTAGTATTTAGAAAATATTGTATTAAAAATTAATATTAAGATTTGTAAAAGTTTATTTTGATTAATCTAGATGATTATTCTTTTTGATATGTCTACATGGATAGGTTATGCTCGTCATAGACATCTGACAAATTGTAGTACATGATGCGAAGGATTTCTTCCCCCTCTAAGTGGAGTTGCATTGCATACCAGGCATTTTAGTCTACGCGAGATGGCATTTCGATGCCATCGTGACTTACAACATTAATGAACATTAATCCATATAACATTAATGAATATTAACCCAACTCACGGTCGTTGGCATGGTCTAGAATCCATCGATGGAGGTTTTCTTATCGATCGACATGGCATAGGACCATCCACGGTCGCTGACATGGTATGGCCCAATGCTGTTAGCATGGCCTAGGGCCATTCACGGATGTCGACACGATACAACCCAAGACTGCCAGCATGGCCCGGCCCAGAACCCACCGATACGACCCACAACCAATGAATAATTATAATATTTATAATAAATATTTATAATAATTATTATAAATATTATAAATGATTAATAAATATTATTATAAAATTTAAAAAATAAAATTATACTGATGGTTATGGAGAGGGGATTGCATAGAGCTCCGAGGGTTGCTGGCGGCGACACTAGAGGAAGACGACGGCGCTAGAGGTAACCTATGAGAAAGACACAAGATAGTGAGATACAAAAAGAAAAGAGAAAAAAATAAAAAAGAAAAGAGAGAAAGAAAGAGGGAAGAGAGAGAGAGAAAGATCTAAAGAGAGAAAGAGAGAAGAGAGAGAAAGAGAGAGAGCAGGAGGAGGTGGATCGGACCGGGGGAAGAGGTGAGAAAAAGAGAAAGAAAGAGCAGGAAGGGGTCAGGGCCAGTGGCCGGGCTGGCTGAAAAAGAGAGTAGAGAGAGAAGGGAGGGGGCGGATCGAGCTGAGGGAAGAGAGGAGGAGGGGGAGCTAGCAGAGCTGGCGGATGAGCCAACCAGGAATGGAGGAGGAGGGAAGGTGATGGGGCCGACGGGCAGGGAAGAGAGTAGAGAGAGAAGGGAGGGGTGGATCGGGCCGAGGAAAGAGAGGAGGAGGGGGAGGTGGCAGAGCCAGCAGATGAGCCGACCGAGGAAGGAGGAGGGGGAGGTGGCAGAGCCAGCAGATGAGCCGACCGAGGAAGGAGGAGGAGGGGAGGTGGCACAGCCGACGGCCAGACCGACCGAGGAAGAAGGGGCAAGCGGAGAGGTGGCAGAGTTGGTGGCCGTGCCGACCAGGAAGCTAATAAGAGGTAGGGGAGGAGGCGGCATCGACTAAAAAAAGAAATGGAGGAGGTGGAGCCTCACCGATGGTGAAGAGGAGAGAGAGAGCGATTGACGGAGGAAAAATCAATTTAGGAGCGGGCCGAGCCAAAATAATCTAACCAATGGCAGCAATTTTCGAACCACTATCATAAATCTACGACAGTGGTTGAGAACTACTGCCATAGGTCTATGGCAGCAGTTATGAAACCGCTGCAATAGATCTATGGCAATGGTTCTCAGTAATCACTGCCATAGGTTAAAAATAATTTTTTTTAATTTTTATTCTAAATATTATATAATTTAAAAATTTAATGTCCATCTTCATCGTTCATTATCTAAATGATTACTATTAGAGTATCATCACAAAAAACCACCTCGATCCGATGGCCCTAGCTTTATCGATCAAAAAAATTTGAATTCGATAACCACAAACGACAACGCGATGATCTGATAAATAAAGATCTTCGATGGATCCAAAAATCTGCAATGATAATCTTGATGATTTTTGTAGCATACTATCAAAATTTTACTTCAATCGGATATCATTATCATGGATAATTTAGTATAGAATAATTTCGATCGTTAAATGACAAATAGGTGATCAAAGGACTAGACGACGTCCGATTATAAGATAATTTTTTTCATAAATGATCTTGGCTACTACTTTAATCATTTTTATGATGGTGATCATAAAATTTAACTCGTGGATTTAAAAATGATCCAAAACTATACGTCACTTGATATCCATTCTTAAACTTCGTTGGTAATTATGCTCGTATTTTTGCAAGATCTGCTTAATGTGAATAGTTCAGACAAAAATGATTTAAATTTTACAATCATCATCATAAAAAATAATTAAAATTATAGTAAATATCATTTAACTAAAAAATTATCTCATAATCGGATGCCATTTGGCCTTTTGATCGTTTGTTTCTCATTTAACGGTCAAAATTATTCCATATTAAATTAATCATGATAACGATATCTGATTGAAGTGAAACTTTGATAGTATGCTACAAACATTATCAAGATCATCGTTGTAGATTTTTGAATCCATCGATGATCTTCATCTATCAAATCATCGCATTATCGTTTATAGTTGTCAAAATCAAAATTTTCTGATCGATGAAGCTAGGGCCATTGGATCGAGATAGTTTTTTATGATGATACTCTAATGATAATTATTTAAATAATAAATGATGAAGATGGATATTAAATTTTAAAATTATATAATATTTAGAATAAAAATATTAAAAAAAAATATGGTAGCGGTTATACCCAACCGCTACAATATGTTGGGTCTATGGCAGCGGTTACATGAAACTACTGCCATAGATTTTTAGTTGGAACGAGTCCATCATTGAGTTGGTGGATTAGTCCAATCATAAACCAATATGCATATATATTACTCCCTTTTTTTCCCTCCTATTTCAATTTTATTTGTCTTTGTGAATTTTGGTTCATGATTGGATTGATTCACTATGGAGTTAGTGGATTTGATTCAACTAATAATTTCCTACTAAAAGGGATGGAAGGTTTGTGGTAGGTCATATATATATATATATATATATATGCTTGTATGTATGTGCGGATCTAGTTAAAACTCTATAATAACGGTCTTACATCAATGATCCAAGTTATTAAATGTGTTTACTATCTTAAAACTGCTTGCATCCAAAAAATCATATTATTTAGCTATAGATCCATAGCCTATGCATCAAGTAGTCAAAAATTGGACAGCTTAAATAAAATTAAATTAGATTTATTTTTTGATCACTTATTGCATAGACTAAGAGTCTTCAAATCATATGATTTTTTATATGCAAGCAATTTTGAGGTAATATATCATATCCAATAGTTTGGATCATTGATGTAAGATTCCATTGTCCAGTTTTGTCCTGATCAGATCTAAGCCCAAATCTGGTTGATCTTATCCATGTCCACCCCTATATATATAGAGAGAGAGAGCTAGGCTGAAATCAGGTTGACCAGACTTAGACTCAAATCTAGTCCGATCAAAACTTTATAATAAGGATTCTACATCAATGATCCAAGTAATTAAATATAATCTACTATCTCAAAACTATTTTCACATAAAAATCATATGATTTGCAGACCCCTAGCTATGCATCAAGTAGTCAAAAATTAGATAGCCTGAATAAAATTAAGTTAGACATATTTTTTAATCACTTGATGTATAGGCTAGGGGTCTTCAAATATATAATTTTTGGTGTGTAAGTAGTTTTAAGGTACTAGATCATATCTAATAATTTGGATCATCGATTTAGGACCTTTATTATCCAATTTTGATTTAATCAGGTTGACCAGATTTGAACTGTAATCTGGTCAGGTCAAAATTCTATAATATGGATCTTATATCAATGATCCAAACTATTGAATATGATCTACTATCTCAAAACTATTTGCACATAAAAAAATATATGATTTGGAGATTCTAACCTATGCATCAAGTAGTCAAAAATTAGACTGCCTGAATAAAATTAAATTAAATGTATTTTTTGATCACTTGATGCATAGGCTAGTGGTCTTTGAATCATATGATTTTTGGTATACAAGTAATTTTGAAATAGTAGATTGCATCCAATCCAGTATTCAAGGGATGATATCACTAGCTTCGACATTCAGTTCTACTATGAAGACCCAACAGGCATATCAAACATTATTCAAGTCACTATCAGCCTCCGAACATATGCAGTGAGGGTGATTGTCAAGCACTCCCGACTAGAAATACCCCCGTTTGAAGGCTCAGCCTCCTACGAAGAAGAACCAGATAACTTAGGAGAGAGCCAGGGCAACTTCTAGCTCAGTTCCCTAGCTCAAAATAGATCCCCTGGTGCCTGGAAACACCACATCCAACATCCAGGCTCTGCATCATCTCAGAAAGGAACTTCAAGCAACAATGATCACCGATGATGTCGCAACCCAGACTCTCTCTCACCTGTGCTTAGTGAAAGTCTATCACTCCCTAGCCCACTAGGCCCACCAATCTTCCTATGCCACTTCCTACAAGCTCACACCCTCTTTGCTCTGAGCCCTAGTCTACCTATCTCACTACATCGACTTTTTCTATCACTTTTCCTCACCAATGGATACCTAAACGATAACCAGAAGTTTTTACCTTCAAACTTGAAAAAATCGAGCCCTGATGACATTGCTTACAACATGGAAAATACTACCCAAGACACAACCTATAAACCTGAGCCCCCTATTATACTAACAAAGAAATGCACCAAACTAACTCTCAACATCATTTTTCCTGACCATGCCTATCCTAACCTCATTCCCACCTCCAAAGTTTTTTCAACTCTTTTGATGGCACTGACCAAGCCTATCCTGGAAAGCTCAGCCAGCCCCACACATCACACCAACTACAACAAAAGAACCCCAAGACTGAGGGCAAAAAAACTCAAGGCACTTGAAATGATTGATATCAATCTAAATGATCAGACGTTCTCTTCATCAACTCCCTCACTTCGGCTGACATCACCCAGCTAATCAAAAAGCTCAGAGTTAGGGTGTCCTCTGAAGGCGCCATTTCCAAGATTTGATAGATGAAAACTTTCAGATGCAGGGATCTTAAAACCTAGAAGATCCCTCAGGATGTTGCCTAGATCCAGCAAGCGATGAAAAGGTCTCTACTTTTATTACATACAGTTGATTCTTCCATGACACAGATGGCTGCCATGCACTCGATTTCACTAAAACCATGCTCGTTAAGTCTAAGGCCTCTCTTTTGTTATGCAAGAAGCTTCCAGCTGCTTAATACATATAATAATAGAGACCTTACCTCTATGATGAGATCAACGCCTTCGGTTATGATCACTTTGGCTTGCCTTCGAACACTCATGTTGCTCAACCAATATCAATGAGTATCCTTTTCTGGAATGTAAGAGGAATGGGTAGGGCAAAAAAAAGAAATGATATTAAGAACATCATCAAAAAGTCAAGATGCAAGATTGCTTGCTTTCAAGAAACAAAATTACAAAATATCAATTTAAACCTCGTCAGATCAACCTACGGATCCACCTTCATAGAATGGTATTGCAAAGAAACTAGAGGCTCGTCAGGGGGTCTATTAACTACCTGGGACTCATCTTCAGTTCTAGAACCACATCCCACACAGGGGATTTCACTATCACCACCCACTTCTCATCAGTTGAAAATAACTGCAACGCCTGCACCTATACTTCAGAACCACAAGCAATCCAGGGTCGTCAGATGCTTCCTTCACTCAAGCAAACGAAATACCTGTCCAGCATACTTGAAGAAGGGTAAGAAGAATGGAAACAAAATCAGACTGAAGAAGAAGTAGCGATAGAGATTAAGTGTCAACCACAAGCACAACAAATAAGGCCATGCTGTTCTCACAACTCCCATTCTCAGACAAGATGCATCCAGGAATAGAGAAGCATTTCAGCACTCGCTGTGGCACCCTCTCTTCTGCTCTGCTCAGTAGCCAACCCCCCACCTGCCACAAGAGTCACCGCACCACGTAAAAGTAATTTTCACACCTCCATTTAAAACCCCCCACCCTTCAATATCGAAGTCACTGCATTGGTTGTGAAGCCACGAGGTACTTGATATTTTATAAGCTTTTCTTTGAGTTTCATAGGGCCCCACTTCATATTTGATGGGATGGTCTCATGCATAGCCAAGGTTGGTATTCACAGGCTGGAACAGAAACACCAGCTATCTCTTTGTATCATCCTTAATTTAAATTAAATAACATAATCTCGGGGAAGGATATTACTTCCAACTGGATTCTCAAAAAAAAAAAAAAAAAGAAAACGTGTTTGACTAGGCAAGCGTACTGCTTCTTTCTTTAGTTCTTCAATAATTCACGATCAATTATTTTGCATGCACGTCAGAACGTGCTGCAATAAATCCTTAATTTCATTCATCCTTCTCAGTTTCTTAGGTTTTCGAAGACCCACCACCCAAGCCACATATCAACCAGCCTATTGCCCACTTATCGATCCTCCTATTAAATCCTTGGGGCTTCCTCTGAGCGGAACTAAAGCTTCAAAAGCAGATTGCGGGTATAAAATGTAAACAAAAATTATGTTGAAATGTTTATGATCTCCGAGTACTGGAGACATTAAAAAATTCAAGTTTGAAAGAATGGATGCAATGTAACTATAGACCAAGACTGTACGTTGGAAGAAAAAAGAAGAAAAAAAAACTTGGTAGTCCAATGCAGATGTCTCCGTTCACAACAACAAGAAATAAAAAAAAAAGGACTTTGCACTGAAGATGTGCTTTGCGACTAAAGCTTTCTTTAGCTATTCGACATGGTGTTTGTCTACGAAGAGCATGTTCGCACGGAGAGCATGTTAGGAGCACGAATTTTTTATCATGCATCGAATGATATGGCATACAGCATACCGTTCATCATATGATGGATGGCTGCATGCGGCCGTGCAATCGGCATACATCCATGCACAATCATCCATAATGTGATAGATGATGCATGCTATACATCGCACCATGCGATATACAGTAGAAGATCCGTGGAGGCACGTTAGCACTTTTCTACCATCAGATCATGGTGATAATTGAATTTTGGTGAAATCTGATGGTGAAAAAATTCATTCGTATTTGGGAATAGGATTTCCGAAGTCCGACCCTTCCGCAAGTCACACTTAATTATTACGCTTTGCACATGCTGCAGAAAATCCTTCTGCAATTCGTACATCCTTCTCATTTTCTTTTCTAGAGATCTACCACCTAACGTAAGTCTGACTAAATAGAGATTCCTCCAAATATCAACTGGCAAAGAAATCCTATTATAAATTCCGCGGGCTCTTAGAGGGTCATCCAAAGCTTCCACCAAGCTATCTTGTTCATTGTTTTCCTCTCAACTTCATGGTGAACATGGGATGTCTCTTCAACTCACCAAGAGCATCTTGGTGGTCCTCTCTCATGCGTGCAACTCTTCTACTCTTGTGTCCTTTTGTTCTCTCATCTCCCCAATTTCCTGCTATCACCAGCGCTGCAACCTCCATGGTGGGGAACAACAGCAAAAGCGTAAGTGACCACTTTGCTCTCATTTCATTCAAGTCCAATATATATGATGATCCATATGGGGCTCTGTCCTCCTGGGACAACAAGTCGCTTCATTTTTGCCAGTGGAAAGGCGTCACATGTGATCGTCGTCTCCCTGAGAGGGTCATTGCTCTGGAGTTATCCTCCCTTCGCCTGGCCGGCACCATATCACCATCCATAGCCAACCTCACCTTCCTCAGAAGACTGATTCTCCAAGAGAATCGACTCCATGGATCCATCCCACAAGATCTTGGCTATTTGCATCGGCTGCAACATCTTAACCTGAGCGTGAATTCTCTAGAAGGACAAATTCCATCCGGTCTTGGAAACTGCAGGCAGCTAATTACAACTTGACCTAGGTAACAACTTTCTCGACGGACAAGTGCCCCCTGAGTTGGGATCACTTCCCCAACTCATTGCCTTGATCCTCCAACTCGAATAATCTTGCAGGAGGCATCCCTACAGCCTTCTCCAACCTCTCCTCTTTGGCCCACCTCGACTTATCGATCAACAGGATTACAAGCAGCATCCCACATTCGCTAGGGAACTTGTCCTCTGTCACCATTTTTGTTCTTGGAAGGAACAGTCTGTCAGGAGGCATTCCATCTTCCTTATGCCGTCTGCACTCTCTTGCTACCCTCAATGTAGAACAAAACCTGTTATCAGGCGTGATTCCTCCCTGCATCTACAATATCTCAAGCATCCGTGTCTTGAATGTGGGGAATTTTAACAATCTCACTGGGACCATCCCATCTGACATAGGTATCACTCTTCCCCGCCTCGAATCCCTCAACATGTGCCGCAATCAGTTCACCGGACTTATCCCTTCTTCATTATCGAATGCCTCTGGACTATTTAACATTCAGTTGCACCTGAACAAGCTCAACGGAAAAATCCCTCGTAACCTTGGAACTTTACAGAACCTGTCAGTCCTGTTCCTTTTCGGGAACCAACTAGTAGCGAAGGAGGCTGACGATTGGAGCTTCCTCACTGCCCTAACCAACTGCAGCAAATTAACAAAACTACATATCGGCGACAATAATCTCGCTGGTGTCTTACCCAATTCCATATCCAACCTCTCCACAGATATGCGGGTCCTTGTTTTTTGGCAAAACCAGATATCTGGAAGCCTGCCATCAAATATAGGGAACCTGAAAAACCTGATTGCACTTGCCATGAGTTCAAACCTTCTCACAGGTAATATTCCTGCCTCTCTTGGAAATCTTAATGCATTGGGAGAGTTGGATATGCGTGACAACCATTTCTTCGGCCAAATTCCACCTTCACTTGGAAACATTAGTCGATTGACTAGGCTCTATCTAAAAGGAAATCTACTGACTGGAAGCATTCCAGCCCACCTTGGAAACTGCAGGAACTTGCAGTTACTAGATCTCTCCTACAATCAGCTTACAGGCACGATACCCATAGAGATTCTTAGCTTGTCTTCTCTATCTATAGGCCTACACTTATCATACAATGCATTGCATGGGTTCTTGCCGCCAGAAATTGGCAACCTGATAAATGTCAATGTCCTCGATATTTCTGAGAATAGATTGTACGGTGAAATCCCTGGTAGCATAGGCAAATGCTTGGTCCTTGGAAACCTTAATATGAGCAGTAATTTTTTTGAAGGGATCGTCCCAGCATCATTGGGCAACCTAAAAGGTCTTCAATTTCTGGACCTCTCAACCAACAACCTATCCGGGCATATACCAGAATATCTCCAAATCTTTCACTCACTCCAGTTTCTGAATCTCTCTTTCAACAACCTTGAAGGTGAGGTTCCGCAAGGTGGGGTCTTTGCAAACATGAGCGCAATTTCACTTATTGGAAATCGAAAGATCTGTGGTGGAATCCATGAACTGCACCTGCCACCCTGCCCCTCTACCAAACCACACGGGAAATTTCAGTGATCAGAATTGGGCTACAATGTTCCAACAGATTACCCAAAGAACGAATGCATACGGGAGATATTGTAAAAAATTTGACTGCAGCGAGAGAGATAATTGGCAGGGTCTGAAGTCATAGAGAATGGTCCACAAACATTAGTAAGACAGTATGAAGGCTTACATAAACATACATTATATAGCTGCTGTCACGTCCTTAAGCCGCTTGTTCTTATTGTTGCTTCCCGTGCTCATCCCTTTCGCCCTGTTTTCATTTTTTGATTTGTCTTTTGTCTTTGCCTGCTTTTGTTTGAGAGGGCTCTCTTTGGAGCACTGCTATCACAAGGCCAACAAGCATCGGGATGAACTGTTCCATGGATTTGTAACGAGTCTTATCATAGCTGAACATGTCCTGTTTTTCCTTGATATATCGGAGAGGGCACTTGGTGATTTGTGTGCTTTTGTTAAGCAAGTCTTGTCATAGTTGAACATGTCCTGTTGTTGTGCTTGGTTACGCTTGTTTAATGGATGGCTTCATATTGTTATTAATGATTGTTATTCTTTTTTTTTTTTCTTAATTGATCTTATGCTAACACCATATGATTACATTTAGTTTATGAGATGCAATAAATCTTAAGACCTGGTGTTTGTCTTAGGTGTGTCTATTGTTATAATTATGGTATGTCTCATTAATGGTATTATTGTGAGGTCACGAGGAGTTGAGTTTCGGAGACTATAATAATGCAGGATCTAACCCAAAAAAATTTGCCAGAAAGTATTATTTAGAATTTTTTTGATCCTATATAAGTATCTAAAGATCTTTTTAGTGAATAATCAATATAGGAAACATGCATCCGTACAGGTCCTTACATATTTTTCCAGATTTAAGCTTTGGCCTCCTCACCAGGATTAAGGGTAAAAATTCATGCATCCTTTTATAAATACCACGACCAGCCCATGGTCAACCAAATACATCAGTACTACAGTATTCCTTAGCCTACATGAGTTGTGGACCAAGTCCGTTTTGAAATAAATTATAATAACCCAAGACCTCATACCCAAAAAAAGACTAGTTTGAAGGTATTGTTTGTATTTCTTGGTCCTATATATAATATATCTAAAATCTTCTTAGTGAATGATCAATATGAAACTAAATATACGCTCACATAAGTCCTTATAGAGACATACATGGATTATTGTTGAAGCCTGTGAATTTCTCTATATAGCTTAATGTCGAAGCACTTGTGTAAAGAAAAATCATGCTGGGGACTAACAATGTAATAGCATAATTATGGGATCATCTGTGAGAAGCTATTATCTGCCACAATACCACATCTTCATCCATGTCAATCAAGTTACTAATATTTATAATCATGGATTGGTCATATGTCATTAAGGGTTATAATGATTGCCATGGTTTGATGTTAGTGATTTTGTTAGATCAGGTAATGCTTAAGGTGTTATCTCAAAAGCTATATTATTTTTTGGAATTTGTGGCCAAATTTGAGTCTGGCCTATTGTTCGACCCAAGAGTCTTTTCCACAAAATTTTATTTTTAAAATTTCATAAATTAATATCATCCAAGTGGAAGAATGATGAAAATTTTCAATGGAATTAGGCTTCCATTAGTTGTTGCTATTTTGGTTTTAATAAAATGGGCTAACAACGTATTTTGAGCCCAAGTTGAGAAATATATGATCCATGTATCATGGGCTTATGCACATCTTATTGATAAAATATGGATGGATGGCTTAGTATAGGCCTATGATGTCCAATAGCAGGCCATAATGACAAGGCTTGCTAGATTAATTATATAAAGGCTTGGTCCATTGTCCACTTCTATTGTTGGAAATCCTAATTATCTTGTCTGTCCCATTCAGAGTCGTCATTGAGTTAGGAGAAGGAAAGGAAGATCTGATCATCATGTTTGAGAAAATGCTTACATGAATATCAATTGCTTGTGTAGAGGTATCTTGCATTTAGATTAATATTGGCCACAAAGTTAATACAAGCCTTTCCATCTTTTTGGGCTTGTTTTGGTGAAATTTGTTGCCTTTTGAGGTGTGGTGCTGTTCTAAAATTTTTTTTCTTATACCCTATACCCTGTAATCTTCAATATTGAAGATATTGAAAAATCTCCATCAATCTTTGCCTATGTTTTTTTCCTTGATTTAGAGAATTTTTCACGTAAATCCTGAGTTTGCATTGATCTTTATTTTTTTCGATCTCTCTTTTATTTAGCATCTCGCTACAACGGCTAGTGCAAGTTGTATTGGTTATTACATGGCTGTGCTTAACACAGGCATGATTTAACTTAATTAAATCTAGTGTTCTAAATGTATATGTATGATCTTAGAAATTTTATAGCAGGCTTTGTATGGCTTGGCTTAGAGAGAGGAGAGAGACTAATAGAGAGAGTGGGTGAGAGAGGTCAAAGAGAGCATCTCTTATCTCCTAACATACATCCACACAAGAAGGGAGAAGAAAGAAATATAGGGAGATAGAGAGTGAGTGAGAAAATTGTAGGATGGAGATAGGGGAGCAGGGCTTGCCACCCTTGTTCTCTTTCTTCTTAGGGAGGAGTGTGAGAGAGAGAAGGAAGAGAAAAATGATGGAAGGAGGCAAGGAAGAGAGGTCACACTACAACAAAACTTATTTTTTGCAATATAATAAATTCATTGCAAATAATCAATTTCTGTCGCTAATAATTATTAGCGATGAAAATTTTGTCGCTAATTTATCGTCACAAAAAATGGGGTCGTAGATAATAATTAGCGATGAAAATTTTAAAATTTTCGTCGCTAATAAAAATTTTTTACGATGAAAAATTTTTATCAAAATTTTTTTTATTCATTAAATTATTTGCAATAAAATTTTTTGTGATGAAAATCCAAACTTTTTCATCATAAATAATAAATTTTTTTGATAAAAAAATTTTGTTGCAAATAAAAAATTATTTATGATGGAAATTATATCCATTGCAAATAGTTATTTTTTGTGATGGATATGTTCCATCGCAAATATTATTTACGATGGATATTTTTTTGTCACTAATAAAAACTTGTTTGCAATGGATTTATTTACGACGGTAATGTTTCATCATAAATAATTACTTATTTATGATAAAATTTTTTATCATAAATAATTATGTATAAAATTATTTTTTAAAAAACTTATAAATAAATATATTTTATATTTTTAATATTTATATTTATAATTTATAAAATTAAAATAAAATTCATAAATAAATTTTATCATTTCATCCATAATAAATTTCATCATTTCATTATATAAAAAGTATTTCATTATAGATAGTATTTTTTGGTAAACAAATATAAAAGATTCAAAATAAAAATAAAAATAAAAAAATAAGCCGTCAGCCATCAAGCATTGGCAATATCTGGAGAAGAAGAATGGACCAAAGGAGGGGAGCGCTTAGAGGAGCTCGAACCGATCTATTGCTGCCTCATCAGCTGCATCATCTACTCCATTTGTGCCATCCACTCCATCATCTGTATCTAGAACAGCTGGTACTCATCAACACATGCAGTCAACTCATCAGTCCACTGTCGATCCTCAGCAGTCTATCTCTGTATCTCTGCCAGTCGAGCATCGCAGCCAGCATGGATGCTAGCCCTGGATGAGCATGAGGATGTAGGAGCTCTGATCCCATGTCCTAGCTTCCTAACATAACAGGATGTCGTACCAAGTACCTAATCACAGATCTCGTCATCTATGGATATGGTCGAGTCCTTTGAAATAGGTTGCGATCTAATGTCTATCATATGATACTAAAAATTAAAGTTATAGCTATTCTAAGTTGGTACTAAAAATTAAAATATTAATAAAAAATAGTTAAAAAAACTTACGTAAAGCTCCTGGCTTTCGGCTGTCCAGTCTCCTAACTATCGTTGATGGGTTCGCTGATAGATCTTGATCCTATCAGGAAAGCTCGCCACTCTCTACATCTCTCTACAATTTGAGAATAATTAATATTTTTTTAAATAGTTAAAGAATTAAAATATGATAAATAAAAATTACTTACCATCTATTTCATATGGCGAGTGAATGGCCTCGAACCTCCAAAATGCGAGACTGTTTATCTAGCCTGATTCACGGTATTTTTGGCACATCGATCCTGCACAATTAATAGTCAAATTAGTTAGTAAGTAACTAAATTTAAAAATAAATAATTCAATTATTAAATTCTAAATAAAATAAAGTTACTTGATATGCTGGATTCTCATACGTGTGGCATATGATAGTTCAATCCTCGATACTGATGTTGTCATATGGCCGCTACCATGCTGCCTCCATCCCCTGATCATGCACTACAGCATACCAGTGGCGATGAATGCGATGTCGATACTTCTTGAAATGTGAGCATAAATGATCATCTACAGCATGTCGCCGCACACGATCATGCTCAAAATCAATAATCTTAAATATAGCCTACCAATAATAAATATAAGAATATAATATTAATTAAATATTTAAATAAATATTATTATACCTATAAGTGGCTATAGAAGATCTTTCTCTGAGGTCGTGTAACCTGATATCAATCGAAGAGCATCGTCAGGGCATAACTGTGACAAATGATGCCCAATTCAATCTGCCATGGCTTGCACCATCCCCTAATAGACCTGATGTAGCCTGACGAAATCTAGACGCGGAGACATTGTCCCTCGTGCTCACATCCAACACTTAAGGGCAAGGTTCTTCGATGGATCTCGCCCTCACCTCACCACCGATAGAGAATGGCTTGAAAAAATAATGAATAAAATATTAGTATGATAGCTATGTATAAACCTAATAAGTAGAATAAAATTAAATTTTATTATATAAAAAATATGAAAATGATAGTTGGGGATGGCTCACTCAAACCCGCCTCTATAGGGCCCTCTGGCGACTCCGATGGTCTAGCAGTGGAAATGAGGGAAGGCTTAGAGGTAGGCTAGGAACTCGAATGTCATCATTGCGCTTCCGATGCCATACTTACAATGTTTAAGCTATGCATATAATTAACTTAACATATAAATGAATATAATAATAAATAATAATGGCAAAAAATACATAAATGTTAATGAATAGAATTGTATTGCATACCATTATTATAAGAGAAGATTCAACAAAGGATACATATCTACTTTTCAATATCCATATCCTCCTCAATTTCTAGATCCTCCTCTGAATCACAATAATCGATTAATGTATCGTCTTCTATCTCATCATCATTTATGAACTGATTGTCACCCTCCAAATCATCAAGATTAAATACAAAATCAGCTTCAACTTCATTAGACGATAGATCAGCCCTATTCAAAGGAGCTGGCATAAGTTTTTTGTCAATAAGATGCTCGGTCAATATTTGTTCTTCCTCTTAAAAAGCTTCATCTTCATGTAGATTTGAATTATTGTCCATCTCTAGTCAGGTTGGTATGTCATATACGCCTCTAGGTATTATTCTTTGTACGACATGCCAATCACCTCGATATTTCGGATCCTTTAAATATATTACTTGTTTCGCTTGAGTTGCTAATATATATGGCTCATTCTGGTACCATGTTCGTGCAAAATTTATATTGGTAAAGTATGGATCAATATGAATACCGATCTTCTTATTGCTAATATCCCATTATTCATACTGAAACAAGATTATCAAATTTTTGGACCTATACTTCAATTTTATGATATCTATCAATATACTAAGATATTCAATCTCTTCTTCTCCTTCATATCCTATCGTAGCAATCCTACTATTCTGGATCCATCTTTATATCTCAAGCTCTCTTGTATGAAATCTCATTCCTTCAACGATATAGGATGTATAGCAGTTAACCCTTCAATCAGGGCCACATGCTAAATTATACAACTCATTGATCACATCCTCTTCTTTATTGAAATACTTAGATTTTAACTACAATATAAAAAATTATGTTGGTACAAATAATTAATTACATAATTATAAAAATATAATGTAATACTAGCGAAACTTATATAATTTCCAAACCATTTTGCAAATTCCATCCTATGTCGATCATCAACATTTGTATTATTCTTCTTGGATAGTATATTCTTGTACTCATTGTAATAAGTTATGATTTTTAATTTTATATTGACATGAAAAAATTAGTTAAAATACTAAAATTATGCTAAGATAATACTTACTCAATTAAATCTTTAATTTCTTCATAATTATTTAGAATATAGAAGTATACCTTGGATAGCTCATTCACATCCATAAACTCATATCTTCTTCCACCCATGGGTCGAACCGTTTGTTTGAATATGGATAGTGTCGGTTCATCGTCATCCCATTCACGGTCAGCATTACGATCTGCATGATTGAATCTTATTTTGATATGTCAAGATACATGAAGTAGAATGTGAGATACTCCATAGCTACGTGTGCTTCCGCTTTGGATCCTTCAGGCCATGCCTTATCGCACGCATACTTTTTTAGGATATATAAAAATCTGTAAATAAAAAATAATTTAAAAAATTATAATATATTTACATCTTGCAATTAATATATCAAAGAGATTATGATTTCTTTATCTTTTAATAGGATACATCCATCGATAATGTACCGGACCAGGCAGAAGAGCTTTCTTTGAAAAATAAACAGTCAAGTGCACCATAACATCAAAAATAATGGTGAAAATTTTTTTTCTAACTTATAAAGAATGAGCACAATATCCTTCTCAAACTTTTTAATTAAGTTAATCTTCAACTTTTGGCAATACTATTCTCAAAAAAATACTCTCAATTAACTCAATCAATGCAACTTGAACATCACCACTTAGATAGCCATGCATCACCATAGGAAGCAGGCACTACATCATCACATGGAAGTCATGACTTTTCATGCCAGAGATATTACCATCATTGTTGCCAACACATCATGATGCATTTGAAGCGTAAGCATCAAAAAACTTCATGATTTTAAACCATCCACGGAAACTCTTCTTCTCCTTGCCAAATAGTAAATAACATGTAGGTGGCATAAAAAAATTATCATCTCGATGAACTAAATGCAACTCCGATCGGATTCCTATTTCTTATAAATCAAGACGTGCTTTTGAATTATCTTTTATTTTTTCTATGATGTTTAACACTGTACCGATAATATTATCATAAATATTCTTCTCAATATGCATTACATCTAGGTTATGATGAAATAATAGCTACTTTCAGTATGATAGTTTAAAAAATAGGCTTCGCTTCATCCAATTCAGCTTAACTTCAGTACGCTTCCGCTTGCGCATACCCGATGTTTTCTAAATTTCATATTTCCAACGGCTTCAAGTTATTCTAATACTTCCGCTCCACTGAACTCCTTAGGTGATGGATATTGATCAAACTTACCATCAAAATATTGGTTATAATGGGTCCTTCAAGAGTGATTAGCAGGTAGAAACTACCAATGACTCATGAAGCAGATTTTTCTTCCATGCTTTAAATGTAAGAAGGACATATCCTTGTTGAATATTGGACATACCAGATATCCTTTAGTACTCCATTCAGATAAGTTTTTGTACGCAGGAAAATCATTTATGATTTACAAAATCGATGCATGCAACTTATAATTTCTTTGATTGATAGATTCGTATATTTGTACTTCATTTACCCATAGCTCCTTTAGATCATTGATTAAGGATCGTAGATATACATCAATTTCATTACCTGGTGCTTTCGGACCTGGAATCAACAGTGACATAAAAATAAATGGCTCTTACATGCATTTTCAATGTGACACATTATATACAACTAGCATCACAGGCCACTTGCTGTAGGAAGTACTCAGATTACCAAAAGAATTAAATCGATCTATCGCTAGACCAAGTCGGATATTGCGTGGATCACTCACAAATAGCAGATGCTTTCCATCAAAGTCTTTCCATACTATAGAGTCAGTTGGGTGGCTAAGTATGTTCTCCTCCGAAACCCACTATTCATGATGCCATCTCATTTCTTTAACTATCTTTGTGAACATATACAACCTTTGAAGCCTTGGAATTAATGAAAAATATCTTAAAATCTTATGAGATATCTTTTTTTCTTTTCTATTATTGATTTTGTACCTAGCCATTGTGGACATTTACTTGCTTGTTCGTTCTTCTTGTAAAATAATATACAATCACTTTTGCAGGCATGTATAGGAATATAGCCAAGTTCCAAATCCCACAAATACATTTTTGCTTCAATATATGATTTCGAAAGTGTTGATCCATCGAAAAGAGCTGCTTTAATCAATGCTAAATTTTGACCAAATGACTTTTGACTCCATCGGTTCATAATTTTAATATGAAGCAATTTGATCAAAAATTCTAACTTAGAGAACTTCACACAATTTAGGTAGAGTGGCCCTCGTGCATCCTGAACAAGCTTTACAAATTATTCAGAAGTCCCTTCTACCTCATTAATATTGTATTCATGATCAAAACTGCTACGAGATGCACTAGTACTTATGGATACATTTGAGATAACACCTTAACGTAAATCATCCAATAGTGAACCTATACAATCATGTTCGACAGGTTCAGCAGCATCAATATCATCATCATCATACACAACTTCATTCGAATCACTCTCTCTATGCCATATCTAGTGAGTATACTTCTTGTTGATACCAAAACATAGCAAATACTCCTCAACAAGTGATATGTGATGATATACCATATTGATACATCTTTTGCATGGATACTTTATCCGACTGGTACTATCAGCCTTACATCATATAAATTTAATAAAATCTAGAACACTTTTTCGATATTCAGGCAAGAAAATATCCCTAGCGTTCATCTAACTTTTGTTAATATACATTTGACAACAAAGAACAATAATTCATGAATCCTAACTCCACCAAATCCTTCTTAATAGGTGTAGTCCTATCCCTTTTAAAATGCATTACTTTTATTGTTACCATAGTTTTGTTCTTTGTTCCATATCCAGGAAAAATCTAGCACCATCTCCCTACAGTTCTCTAAGTACATGATATAAATGGATCATATTTTAACCACATCTAATATGTACCCGGAGAACAAACGAGATAACTACGATGAAATTTTTTATAATAGAATAAAGAACACCATGACAATAATAAAATATTGATGCATTTATGAACTGCCCAAATTGGGGCATCCAAGAGTCATTCACAGAGTCCATTTTAGGGACCTAGGACCGACTCTTGAATAGGAGTCTAAGATTACATCAATGTATGCACTAAATCATTATCAAATCAGATTTCAAACCAGATCCTGGATCGAATCCCAATCTAGATCCTGATCAAGATCCGACCTAGATTTCGAATATGATCCCAGACCGAATCTCGGACTGAATCTCGAACTGAATCTTACTTGGATCCTGACTGAGATCCAACCCGAATCCAGTTGAGATTTGACCCAAATCTCGATCCGAATCCTAGCTCAAATTTTAGACCGAATCCCAGACTAGATCTCGGATAGGATCCTGATTCAGATCCCTGATCGAAACTCGATCCAGATCCCGGACTGGATAGTTTATATGCATTAAAAATTAAAACCTTTGGCTAATGCAAATTAAAATGTTAAATCATAATCATAATGAAACACATGGGCTAAACAAATAAAAAGATTAAACTATGACAAGTAAAAGCATAAAAATATAATTAAAAAACTAACTATTTTAATTATAAAAAATAACTTATTATTATTATTACTATTATTATTACTATTACTATTATTACTATTACTATTATTATTAGTATTATTATTATTATATTTATTATTATTATTATTATTCTTACTACTACTATTACTATTTTATTATTACTATTATTATTACTATCACTACTATTATTATTATTATTCTTACTACTACTACTATTACTACTACTACTATTATTATTATTTTTATTATAATTATAATTTTTACTATTATTATTATTATCAACATCAATATTATTATTCTTACTACTACTATTACTATTATTATTATTTTTACTATTATTACTATTATTGATATTACTATTATTATTACTATTATTATGATTATTATTACTATTATTATTATCATTATTATTTATTAAAATTTAAAATTTGATTAAGAACAAACCCAACACCCTATGGCCCCTCTGCCCCCCACCCCCAGCGGTGCCCCTCCGCTACCTCCACTCGTGGCCCTTCATCTGACCTATCACCACCGCCCCTCCATGTTCCACCCTCCGCGGATCCCCACCCCCTACAGTGCCACTCCTCTGAAACTCGTCGCGGCCCCCCATCCTCTATGGCACCCCTACGCCACCCACCACTGGTGCATATGGCCCCCCACCCATCCTGTCACCACCACCCTATGGCATCCCACCCTCCACGACCACCCACCCCTGTAGCTGGCACCCACCCTCTGCACCCCGCCGCTCACCACTAGCTACAACATGGAAAGACTCACGACCCCCAACCCATCTCATCACCATTGCCCCGTGGCCCTCTACCCCACATGGCCCCCCACCCCTTACAGCCGACACCCACCCTCCGCACCCCATCTTTCACCACTGGCCATCACACAAAAACACTCACGGCCCCCCAGATGATCAAATTAAAAGAGAACAAAAAAAAACTTACCGTCGGTTCAAGGACTCGATAGTGGTAGCGACAACGACTGCGGCAATGATGATGGCAGTAGGAGACCCGATCTTAGGCCGATGGAAGCCAAGGAGGAGGGGGAGAGAGGACGTGGGGGTGAGAGTGGGTTTCAGAGGAGTGAGAGTGGGTTTCGTATGAACGTAGTAAGAGGAGATATTTAAAGGCCTTTAGCAATGGATTTTTAGCGATGGAAATTCATTGCTAAAATACTTATTAGCGATGGAAAGAGCAATTTTGTCGCTAATGATTCCTGCCAATTATTTTTTTTAAAAAAAATTTCCTCTTTAAAAAATATTAAAATACTTGATAAAATTATTTATGATGGAATTATAATTTTCATCATAAATAATGATTATTTATAATAAAAAACTTTCATCATAAATAAGTTTTCATAAATAAATAATTAAAAAATTAATAAAAAGATGAGAATATTTGTGATAAAAATATTGCATCATAAATAAAAATTATTTACAAACATAAAACTATTTTTCATCATAAATATATTTTTATTTATGATAAAATATTTTTATCATAAATTTTTTAAAAAAGATGAGAATATTTATGATAAAATTATTTCATCGCAAATAAAAAACTATTTACAATGGAAAATGATTTTACATCACAAATAATTTTTATTTATGATGCAATATTTCTATCATAAATAATTTTGGTAAATAAATAATTTCAAAAGTTTTTAAAAAAAGATGAGTATATTTGTGATGAAAATTTTTTATCATAAATAAAATTATTTGTAACATAAAGCTAATTTCCATCATAAATAATTATTATTTATGATGGATAATTTTCATTATCAATAATCTTTGATACATAAAAAATATAAATAATTAAAAAAGATTAGATTTTTCATTATGAATTTTTTTAAAAAAAGGACAAAAATAAACTGTGCATGGTCGTTGCGACGGGATTGAGTGGTGCAAGCACATCCACTACTAGCAAGCCCATGAGCAAATTAAAATTTTTTAAATTTTTTTAAAAATTAGTATTCTTTTAAAAAAATATTATTCTCTAAATATAAGATAATTTTAAAATTTAAAGCCCATCTTCACCATTCATTATTTTAGTAATTATCATGTGAGTATCGTCACAAAAGATTACCTCAATCTGATAGCTCTAGCTCTGTAGATCAATAAAATTTGATTTCGATGGTCACAAACGATCGAATGATGATCTGATAGATAGAAACCATCGATGGATCTGAAAACTTGCAATGATGATCTTTATGATATTTATAGTATACTATCAAAATTTTACTTTAATCAGATATTATTATTATGATCAATTTAATATGGGATGATTTTGACCATTAAATTAAAAAAAAATGATCAAAAGGCCAAATGACATCCAATTAAGATGATTTTTTAGATAAATGATCTTTTCTACTATTTTGATCATTTGTACGATGGCGATCATAAAATTCAAACCACACGTATATGAATGATCCAAAACTATATATCTTTAGATACTTATTCTTACGGTCCTTTAGTAATTATACTTATATTTTTATAAGATCTGCTTAACATGAATGATTCATATACATACTATTTAAATTTTATGATTATCATCATATAAATGATGAAAGTAGTAGCAAAGATCATTTATCTATAAAATCATCTTAATCAGATACTGCTTGGCCTTTTGATCACTAATTTTTTATTTAACGATCGAAATCATCCCATGATAAATCGACCATGATAATGATATTCGATTGAAATAAAATTTTAATAGTATATTATAAATATCACAGAGATCATCATTACAAAATTTTGGATCAATAAATGATTTCTATCTATCAGATTATCATACGATCGTTCATGATCATCGACATCAAATTTTATCGATCTACATAGCTAGAGCTATCAGATCGAGATGATATTTTATGATGATGCTCACATGATAATTACTTAAATAATGAACGATGAAGATGAACTTCAAATTTTAAAATTATATAATATTTAAAGAAAAATAAAAATATTTTTTTTAAAAGAATATATTTTAAAAAAAATTAGAAAAAAATATTAATTTGCTTGTGGACTAGCCAATAGTGGATGTGCTCACATTCTTCAATCTTGTTGCATCGATCATGCATGGCACATCTTTGCCCTTTTTTTATTTTTAAAATAGTTCATATTTTTTAAAATTTAAAATTTTGGTCAAATTATTTATGATGAAAACTTTTCATCATAAATAACTAATTATTTATGATGTAAATTTAATTTTTATTAAAAATAATCATGCTTTTTATTTTTTAAATAATTTATTTTGTTCAGATTCTTTATGATGAAAATTTTTCATCATAAATAATTGATTATTTATGATATAAAAATAATTTCTATTAAAAAATAATCTATTATTTATAATAAAAATATTTCACCATAAATAATTTACTATTTTTTTAATTTATTAAATAATTTATGTATGTAGATTATTTGTAATAAAAACTTTTCATCATAAATAATTAATTATTTATGACATAAATATAATTTTTATCATAAATAATAAATTATTTATGATAATAATTTTCTATCATAAATTATCTAGTATTTTTTACTTTTTTTCAAAAAAATTATTTATGTAGATTATTTATGATAGAAATTTTTCATCATAAATAATCTATTATTTCCAATGCAAACACAATTTTATCATAAATAATCTATTATTTATAATAAAAAAAATTTATCATAAATAATCTAGTATTTTTAATTTTTTAAATAATTTATTTTGGTTAGATTATTTATGATGAAAAATTTTCATCATAAATAATCGATTATTTATGATGCAAATCATGTTTGCATCGAAAATAATAGATTATTTGTGATGAAAATATTTCATCATAAATAATTTGATATTTTTTAATTTTTAAATAATTTATTTAAGGTAGATTATTTATGATAAAAATTTTACATCATAAATAATTATTATTTATGATATAAAATATATTTTTATCATAAATAATTTATTATTTATGATGGAAAACTTTTTCCATTGCAAATAAAAGTTATTTATGATGAAATTTTTTTTCAATTGTAAATATTTTTATTTACCATGAAATTTATTTCATCATAAATAATTTCATCGTAAAAGATCTATTTTTCTTATAGTATCAGGACCCTCCCACATGCTCTAAAAAGAGAGAAAAGAAAGGTTTAGAGGAGGAAGAAGGGTGAGGGGCTGTCAGATGGCCATGGCATGGCAAGTACATAGATTATTGTTGAAGTTTGTGGGTTTCTCTATGTATTTTTATTGTGGAGGTGCTTGTGTAAAGAGAAATCACACTGGGACTAACAATGTAATAGTATAATTATGGGATCATCTACGAGAAGCTATTATTTGCTACAATACCACATCTTGATCCATGTTAATCAAGTTACTAATATTTATAATCATGGATTGGTCTTTTGTCATTAAGGGTCACAGTGATTGCCATGGTTCGATGTTAGTAATTTTGTTAGATCAGATAGGTGTTGTCTCAAAAGCTATATAATTTTTTGAAATTTGTGGCTACATTTGAGTCTTGTTGTTCGATCCGAGAGTCTTTTCCATAAAATTTTATTTTTTAAATTTTATAAATTGATATCACCCAAATGGAAGAATGTTGAAGATTTTCAACAAAATTGGGTTTCCATTAGTTATTGCTATTTTGGTTTTAATTATATAAAGGCTTGGTCCCCTCTCCACTCCTATTGTTGGAAATCCTAATTATCTTGCTTAAATACAAAAAAATTATAGTAGTTTAGAGCAATCCGCTCCTACATTCACTCTCCAAGCTTTTCTTGTGAGTTCCACTATAATTCTTTTTTGATTATAGTGTATTTATTTTTTGGACTCATGAACAAATCTAGTTAGTTTTTATAGGAGTACCAACCAAAATCTTACACCGTTAGTTTTTCAGATTCACTAACAACCTAGTTGATTTTTCAGGCTCACCAATAAAAATCTATAAAACATCCAATTACGGGCTTGGACCAGTCTAAATTTTAACTTTCTTTTTCTTAAAAAAAACTTGTAAAGAAATAAAAATATAAGTATAAGCTTCAGCATAAAATAAAAAATAAAAATTAAAACTTTTTAAAGCTCGAAAAAGTTATTGTTGGATTGCTCAAATGATGCTTTAACTTCTCTTCTTGATGCTTGAGAGGATGTGAAAGATGATAGAGATAGTTTCTCTTGAAAGCCCTCTGATTTTGAAGCTTGGTTCCTCTCATTTTTTTTTCTTATTCTTAGGTATTCAATGGAGCTCACAATTTGAATAAATTTTTATTTTAATACAATTTCCTTTCTTTTGAATGCCTTTTAAACCTTCAATCAATGCTAGAGAATGATTAGTAGCTATTTAGAGCTATTGGAGAGCATTTATTAGACATTTAATGTACTAAAAATGGATAGAAAAACTAACTGTTATGGAAGTTTTCATCATAGGGGTCGATCTTTATGGCAGAAAATAAAAAATGGTCAGTTTCTATTTTCTAGCCCACAGAATAGCAAAGATCGACCCTAGGGTCGACCCCTAGCACAGGGGTCGACCCTAGGGTTGTCCCCTTTGGGGTGCTGGTAAGAAATCAGCATGCCAATCAGCCCGTTTCAGTAGGGGTCGACCTAGGATCGATTCTGGGGTTGATTCTTTTGCTAAAACTTAATTTTTTTTTAATTTTGATATCCAAAAAAATATAAAATTATCTCTAAAAGATCAAAATTTTTTTTTACTTGCTCTTGAGGCTTTCAAAATATATATTCATGATCTCCAACTTGATAAAATTAAACTTGAAAAATCTTATGAAATATGAAATACACATTATTTTTTTTCTAACCAAAATTTATTTATACTTCTCTCAAATATTTTGTAGTCATTAAAATCAATTCTTGAGGCAACAATCTTCCTTTTTTTGATGATAACAAAATATTTGAATATAAGCAAAATAAGGCATGCATAGAACATTGAAGTAAAATAGTGCCATTAAGAATTTTGAGTTTAAAATTAAGGTAATATATAAATATATTCAATTGATGTAAATTTTTAAGGCATGAGCTTTATAATATCAAGACATAATGTCAATGCCTACAGGTAGATGATCATAGTGCATCATTACCATAAAGGATGAAGAAATCATAGTATAAACCTCACTTTCTACAAAATGACTTAGTTCTTTTAGAAAAAAAGGTTAGGGGCTATAAAAAAAATTTAACAATCATCAAGCATATAATTTTAACATTATCAATTAATAATTATTGCTTATACTAAACAATGTATTTACTCTTCCTTTTTGACATTGTCAATTAATTAAAAACTACTGTTTTCTTGTTTTGAATAAAATTTACTCCTTTCTAATAAAAAGGAAAAACATGCTCTTTCAAAGATGATTCATAATATAATTGATACTATATATAAAAAATATATTTCATATTCGTGACAAAATAAGATGCCAACATATCAGAAGACTCATAAGAGTCATACATTAACTAAATAGTTTTAACCAAAATACATAGAAATGCGATAAAAAGTTTACATTATATATCAAAAATATAAATAGTTAGCCATGCAAGATAAGCACTACATACAATCAAAATTAGTCAACATGTATCATAAAGTAATTGCTTAAATATATAAATATATATTTCATGAATATTCTCAATTTATCTTTAGCTCATTGTATATTTTTCATATACTCATTACATTATAATATCTCAATTCAAATCAATGAGTATTAAGGTTTCAAGCATCAAATTATTGAGTATTTTAAGTATCAATTCATTAAGCATATACTCAACATTCCTTTTTCTATTTTTGATAACATTAAAAGCTTATGGAAAAGATTAAGAAAACCATCAAAATCAATAAGATGCAAGAGTGCAACAAATGAGTGATGTATCAATTCAAAAAATAAAGTCAAATGAATCATCTCTCCTTTGAAAACTTATCTTTTGATTTAAAACATGCACTATTATAGAACAGGACTATGACAGTGGTTGGTAACCATTGTCGTAGCCTAAAAAATCATTGCCATAGGCTATGATAGTGGTTAGCTGGCAGCAACCACTATCGTAGCCTAAAAAATCATTATCATAGGCTATGACAATGGTTAACTGACCGCTGCCACTGCGACCATCATCGTAGATCAATGGTAGCGGTTATTGCAATGGTTAAGTGAACTGTTGCTATAGATAGCTTATGACAGTAGTTTCCAAATCATTGTAATAGATTGATCTATAGCAGTAATTTTGTAACCGTTGTTATAGTTTGACCTATGGCAGCGATTTTTTAACTGCTGTCATAGCCCTCTATAGTAGCGGTTACAGATCTGCTGCTATAGATCTATGGTAGTGGTTGGCACGAAGCCTATGACAGTAGTTGATATGCTTATGATAGCGGTTTTATAACTGCTGCCATAGCTTTTAAATAATAAAAAAATATAAATTTTATAATTTTGATGCTTTTTTACCTATTAAATGTAGTTCAATAACATCAAAAAATATTATAAATATAAAAATATTTATAAAATGCTCAAATTTTATTATTGAATAAAATTTATTACAATATTTTTTAAAAAAATACATCAAAAATTTTCTAAATCTATATTATCATCGTCACTGGGAGTTGGAGGGGCTGGAGCTGTAGGAGCTGAAGCTGGAATGTCGGTTAAAAAATTCTCAAAGCCCACGAAGTCAGCTTCAAAACACACATTGAGCCTCATCACCATGGCACTCAAGATGCCTTCCAGCTGAGATGTGCGCTCCTTAGCATGAGCTGCTCATGCCATAGCCTGATCTGCCCATGCCGTAGCCTAAGCTGTCTACACCAACACCTCCTCAAGCTGCTCCCGACTGATGGTACTAGAAGTATGTGAAGAGATGCTTATCTCAGACCAGTAGCTCGTCGGCATATGTTCGGGCCTGCATTGGATCCTTTCAAAATGCTTAGATCCCAAGACCTGAGATAGATGGTCATAGGGTTCAGAGGTGTTCGAGCCCTGCTTGCGAGTCCATCTAACTACTCCTATAATTATAAATTTATATAAAATTTTATAAGGAATGCTATAATGCTAATCATACTAAAATATTTGTTACTTATAAAAATCCTCCTAACCGCGACGTTCATCGATCTGCCCTTCTTGTCCATACGGCTGGATCAGAAGATCTCGCTACAGCTAGATATCATCCCATCTCTCATCAGCTATAACAATAGATCAATTTATTAGAAATATAAAAAAATATTAATTTAATTTATCTAGTAAGATTCAGAATTATTATCTCTCTATGCACACGACTGACCATAGATTCATGGTTGAGAGTGTGCGTATACTCTTGGGCTACCTAATTCTTCTAGTTCTGATGGAAGATAGCCTGACAAGTATTCAAATAAATAATAAATATTTAAAAATATTTAAATATAATTTTAAGTATATTAAAAAATTTAGAAGTTAAAAATTAAACTTCGAACTCCTGGCTTCTCTAATGTCTAACCATCCTCTCCTACTGACTCAAGGGACAGTCCTGAATTCAAGAAAAAAGCTCCTCCAAAGTGTCCCATCGATGCTCGAGCCATCCTTTGTAGAGTTTGACCTTGTAGTTTTGGTACAACTATTCAATCTTCTTCATTCAGGCATCTCGAGCCCTCTCATGATCTGAAAAATCGTACCTCCTCTGCACAATATTATCAAAAATTAATTACAAAATTATATGAATAAAATATAGTGTAAAAATATGAAATGCATAAATATAACTAAGATATACTTACCTAAATCTTCTTCTATATTCGATCCCTGACACCAGCATCCATCAATCGCCAGTCTATGGATAGTATTGAAATGATGTCAGATCGCCTCACAAGTATCCAAAAAAAGAATGCATCTCTCGTGTGATCTCCCCTACTGACCTTTCCTCCACATCGTAATCCACCATCACCTGATGTTGGTGGTTCCACACATGCGGTATGCATGTGCGACCGTAAAATACCCTACTGAATAATGCACCTACCATAAAAATATATTATGCAAATATATAAGAGTGTACAATAATTATACAAATAAATAAATGACATAATAAAAATGTACACTCACTGACCTTGGGATTATGCGACGTGGATGCCAGTGGAGACTTATCGATGGGTGGAGCATGTGCCGGAGATGTAGCTAACACTGGAGGCTCAAATGCTGGTGGATTAGTAGATGCCGATGATCCCTGGGCAGCCAATGTAGAGGTAGATGGAGTATGCTCTGCCTGTGACTTAGATGCAGAGCTCTACGTAGTCCGTCGAGAGGTGGGGATAAAAGCTAGATGGCATTTTGGTACCATCATGACCTACAACATTAATGAATATTATTTTTTTAATCTGATAAATATAGTTAAATATATAATATAAGAAAATATTATAAATATAAAAATATTTCTAAAATGCTTAACTTTTATTACTGAATAAAATTTATTATAATATTTTTTTAAAAAATATCAAAAGTTTGCTAAATCTATATCTAAGTCATCATCACTGAAAGAAGATAGAGCATGAGTTGGAGGAGCTGGAGCTGGAGCTGAAGCTCAGATATCAGTGGAGTAGATGCTGGTGGTCCCTTGGTAGTTGATGCAAAGGTGGATGGAGTATGCTCCACCTACGATATAGATGTAGAGCTCCACGTAGATCGAAATGCCTGGTATACGATGCAACTCTGTTTGGAGAGGAAGAAAATCCTCTGCATCATGTACTATAATTTATCGGATGTCTATGACGAGCTCAATCTATCCATATAGACATATTAGAAAGAATAATCATCTAGATTAACCAAAATAAACTTTTACAAATCTTAACATTGATTTTTAATGCAATATTTTTTTTAAACTACTTATTTTTTCTAATAGATACATGCTTTGGTAAGCAGCATTGCTAATAATGTTGCTTACCAAAGCACGTATCTAGTAGAAAAAATAAGTAGTAGCTAGAAAATATTGTATTGAAAATTAATATTAAGGTTTATAAAAGTTTATTTTGATTAATCTAGATGATTGTTCTTTTTGATATGTCTACATGGATAGGTTGAGCTCGTCATAGACATCCGATAAATTGTAGTACATGATGCGAAGGATTTTTTTCCTCTCCAAGCGGAGTTGCACCGCATACCAGGTGTTTCAGTCTATGCGAGATGGCATTTCGATGCCATCGTGATTTACAACGTTAATGAACATTAATTCATATAATATTAATGAACACTAACCAAGCTCACGATCGTCGGCACGGTCTAGAAACCATCGATGGAGATTTTCTTATCGATCGTCATGGCTTAGGACCATCCATGGTCGCTGACATGGCATGGCCCAAGGCTGCTGGCATGGCCTTGGATCATCCACGACTGCCGACACGATACGATCTAAGACTGCCAGCATGGCCCGACCCAGAACCCACCAGCATGACCCACGATCGATGGATAATTATAATATTTATAATAAATATTTATAATATTTATAATAAATATTTATAATATTTATAATAAATATTTATAATATTTATTATAAATATTATAATTATTATTATAAATATTATAAATAATTAATAAATATTATTATAAAATTTTAAAAAATAAAATTATACCTGTGGCTATGGAGAGGGGATCGCACAAAGCTCTGAGGGTCGCTGACGATGATGCTAGAGGGAGACGGCGGCGCTAAAGGTAACCTACGAGAGAGACACAAGATAGTGAGATATAGAAAGAGAAGAGAAAGAAAGAAAAAGAGGAGAGAGAAAGAAAGAAAGAGGAAAGAGAGAGAAATATCTAAAGAGAGAAAGAGAGAAGAGAGAAAAGAAAGAGGAAAGAGAGCAAGAGGGGGCAGATCGGGCTAAGAGAAGAGGTGAGAAAAAGAGAGAGAGAGCAAGAAGGGGTTAGGGCCGATGATTGGGTCGATCGGGGAAGAGAGTAGAGAGAGAAGGGAGGGGGAGGATCGGGCCAAGGGAAGAGAGGAGGAGGGGGAGGTGGCGGAGCCGACGGACGAGCCGATTGGAAAGAAGGAGGAGGGAAGGTGGCGGGGTCAGCGGCAAAGGAAGAGAGTAGAGAGAGAGAAGGGAGGGGTGGATCGGATCGAGGAAAGAGACGAGGAGGGGGAGGTGGTGGAGCCAGTGGACGAGCCGACCAGAGAAGGAGGAGGGGAGGTGGCACGGCCAACGATCGGACCGATCGAGGAAGAAGGGGCAAGTGGGGAGGTGGCAGAGCTAGTGGCCGTGCTGGCCCAGAAGCTAATAAGAGGCAGGGGAGGAGGCGGTGCTTGTTGGAAAAAGAAATGGAGGGGGTGGAGCCTTACCAGCGGTGAAGAGGAGGGAGAGAGAGAGAGCAATTGACAGAGGAAAAACCAATTTGGGGGTGGGCTGGACAAAAATAACCTAACCTATGACAGCAATTTTTGAACCACTGCTATAGATCTACAGCAGTGGTTACTGAGAACTGCTGCCATAGGTCTATGACAGCAATTATAAAATTGCTGCAATAGATCTATGGTAGAGGTTCTTAGTAAATTGCTGTCGTAGGTTGAAAATAATTTTTTTATTTTTACTCTAAATATTATATAATTTAAAAATTTAATATCCATCTTCACCATTCATTATCTAAATAATTTCTATTAGAGTCATCAAAAAAAATCACCTCGATCCAATGGCCCTAGCTTCATCGATCAAAAAAATTCGATTTCGATGACTACAAACGATGATGCGATGATCTGATAAATAGAAACCTTCGATGGATCCAAAAATCTTCAACGATGATCTTGGTGATGTTTATAGCATACTATCAAAGTTTTATTTCAATCGAATATCGTTATTATAGATAATTTAGTATAGGATAATTTTGATCGTTAAATGATAAATAGGTGATCAAAGGACCAGGCGACCTCCGATTATAAGATAATTTTTTTCATAAATGATCTTGACTACTACTTTAATCATTTTTATAGTGGTGATCATAAAATTTAACTCGTAGATCTAAGAATGATCCAAAACTATACGTCGCTTGATATCCATTCTTAAACTTCATTGGTAGTTATGCTCGTATTTTTGCAAGATCTGCTTAACGTGAATAGTTCAGACAAAAATAATTTAAATTTTATAATCATCACCATAAAAAATAATTAAAATTATAGCAAAGATCATTTAACTAAAAAATTATATCGTAATCGGATGTCGTTTGGCCCTTTGATCGCTTGTTTCTTATTTAATGGTTGAAATTATTTCGTACTAAATTGATCATGATAATGATATCCGATTGAAGTGAAACTTTGATAGTATGCTATAAACATCATCGAGATCATCATTGTAGATTTTTGGATCCTTCGATGGTCTTCATCTATCAAATCATGGCATTGTTAGTTTTAGTCGTCAAAATCAAAATTTTCTGATCGATGAAGCTGGGGCCATCGGATTGAGACAGTCTTTTATGATGATACTCTAATGGTAATTATTTAGATAATGAATAATGAAGATGAATATTAAATTTTAAAATTATATAATATTTAAAGTAAAAATATGAAAAAAATATGATAGTGGTTATGCCCAACCGCAGCAATATGTTGGGCCTACGGAAGCGATTACATGAAACCACTGCTATAAGTTGCATCTATTACAGCGGTTATATTAAACAGCTACTATAGATTTAACCAATGGCAGTGCTTATATGTAAACGCTAGCATATATCGATCTATAGCAGCGGTTAGATAAATCACTGCCATAGATCGGGTCTGTAGCAGCAGTTAGTATAAACCACTGTCATAGATCAGATCTATGGCAGCGGTTCTTTGTAACTATTGTCGTAGGGCCTATTGCAGTGGTTTCGAAAATTATTGCCATAGTATGCACTGTCGTAGCTTCTTTTTGTAGTAGTGATGCTTAAGACATCGCCTATTTTTCAGAAATTTGCTTGAATTCAAATATCAAAGTTTGAATAAGTATAACTCTTTGATCAGATTTTCAAATATGTACTTTTAAACTTTAAGAAGGATAGAGCTTTTCAAATATTTGAACAAAGAAATCAAGCATAATTTTTTTAAAATCTTTATGCATCAAACAAATCATGTAAAATATATCATCAAAATCATTCAAAATTTTAAAAAAAATATATGAAATTTTGAAAAATTTCATTTAATTTTAAGAGGATATTAAATTTGAACTTTATTGGATATTTAATATAAAAATAAATATATTTGATATCAAATTTATATTAATATCACTTTCTTTCTTTCTAAAAGATTTAAATTCAGATTTTTCAAGTCAATATTGAGAGATAGAGTTTTTCAAGAAATTTCAGCATATTTGATACCAAGTATGTCCGATGTCAAATTTCTATTTGATACTACCAATTTAGATTTTTAATTTAATTTTAAAAAAATAAATATTTTCAAATAAAATAAGTATAATATGTAAAAAAATTGATATCAATTTTAATATTTATTCTTTATTTTTCTCAATAAGTTTCAGTCAATTAAACTTTAAAAAGGTATGTATCAGAAAAGTATGAAAGATAGTATCAGAACTAAAAATAATTTTATAAAGATCTTATATTATACATTAAAAATTTTATAAATTTTTTTTAGGAGTAAGAAGAGTTTTCAATTCAATTCAACTCAAAGAATATCAAGAATATTCAAGCAAATTAAATTATAAAATCAGCATATGAATGATACCACTTTAAGCAAATTTCAACATTAAAAAATAATTTATTTATCTGATACTACTTTAAATTAAAAGTACTTTAAATTAAGTAAATCAAATTAAATAAACATATAAAAGCATAAATTGACAAGACTATAATGCATTTGATTGAAAATTTAAAATAAATAGAATAAAACTCAAAATAAGGTAATTAATTGAGACTTTTAGATAAAAAATTCATTATTATTTTTAATCAAATTAAATTAAAAATATCTCTCTTCCTATTTTTTATATTACTAGCTGGATTAATTTACTTTTCAACTTTCTCTTCCTCTTTATTTCAAAATAAGTATATTTTAAATTTAGATTATTAAAATGATATATATATATATATATATTCATTCTTTAGTATTATCTTCTTCTTCTTTTTTTCAAAATTTGCATGCTTAAGCTTTATAATTTTTATTTCTCTATCTTATTTTTTCAAGTTAAACACCTTTAATTTGATACCATATTTATAATTAATTAATATCAATTTAGTAACTAATTTATCTTAAATGAATTCTTCTCCTTATTTTTGTAAATAAAGATATTTTTAATTAAATAGTCTTTTAAGATTAAATTATTTTTTTAGTAATTTTTTCTTCATTGTACATATTTAATGTAAGCATGTTGAATTTCAAACAATCAACTATCAATCAAATAATCAATCATAATCATGATACAATAAATTTTTTTATGAAAATTTTTCTTTCATTGATTTTAAAATAGAATGTTTACAGTAGAATGTCTTCAATTATGACAACATCAAAATGATCAATTGATATAAAGCATTTTTAAAATATTCATTGATCATTAAAAAAGATGACACAATCAAATCAATCATAGTATGAATTGATAAATCAAAAAATATATAAATGCTTAAATCAAAGATGAATAAATTAAGTAATATAAGTGATTTTTTTTGAGTTTAAAAGTTATTTCTTTCAGCATAACTCAACCAAAATCAGAATAAGATTGAGTTTAAGAAATATTTTTTCCTCATTTATAAAATATAATTTTAATAGTATATTTTTTTTCTTAAAACTATAGATTCAAAAAGAAATGCTTTTCAAATTTAGTTTAAGGAATAACTTTAAGCTTTAAAAATCCAAGATAAATAGCTCCTTTCAAAATTAAGAATTTGGATACCTAATAATTTTTTTAAAAAAATATATATCTTCTTTTTCTTAAATAGTATCAATCAATTTGAAGCATAAAGATACTAATCTTATAATTTATCTCAAGATATAATATCAAAAATATTTTTTTTATATTAATATATTCATGCAAAATAGATTATCCATAAAGATTTTTTTTTTGTCAAAGATAAAGCAATAGAATATAAGATAATAATGGTTTATTCGATATCAATTATTGAAGTCTTTGATCAAAAAAAAAAAAGATGAATCAATTAAATTTATATCAATTTATTTTGATAAGTTAATTTGAGTTGACATCAATAGATCATGCAAAATAAATCATAGAAAGATATTCTGTCTAAACTTAGGTCTTTCTTTTTTTAAGAAATATAATTTAATCAAGTTTAGAAATGATATAAAATTCTTGATTTTATCTCAAATGATATCATATAAGCTATGCAAAATCATATTTGAGAAAAAATATTCTTTTTTTACCAAAAAAAGTAAAAAAAATTAAGACAAGAATAGACTGTTTGATACCAATTATAAGAAATATGATATTAATTATTTTAAAAATTAGTTTAAATAGAAAAATTCTTGATATCAAATATAAAAAATAATTTAATTTTAGATATCCAATATTTTGAAGAGAAAAGATGACATCTTTGAACGATCTTCTCTAATTTAATATCTATTGAGTTAAAATAAATCAAGACTTTCTTTAGAGATTTGATACCACTTTAAGATTGAAGAAAAATTAATTTTTAAATTCATTGCTTGAAAATAATATGAATAAAATATGAAAGCATATTTCAAATTCAATTTGATACAAAGTATGAAAGGCATTCTTCAAGTTGGGGGGATAAAATTGATTGAGGTTAAAATGAGAAAAATCTAGATATTGGCTCTTTGTGTTGATCTAACTATGGAGTTTTAAAGCCTTAGGGGTTAACCTAAAATGCACTGCAACTTAATACATCAAATATTTTAAATTTTATAATTGATGTCTTATCTTTAAGTACTCATTTCATGCTAATTTTTTATTAAAATTTTAATAATTTAGTATTTTATGGGAGAATGTCAAGCTTAGTTTTACTTGTATATTCAGTAATTCAAAAATATTCATATCCAATTAAGTATATTTTAATTTAAGTTTATTAATTATAAAATTAATATGGAGAATCTATTATATCATATTGAATTTTAAGATAATTTCAATTCATATCATAACATGATACTTAGAGGAGAGCATATTGACCTCTTAAAATTAAAGTATTCAAATCATCAAAATCAATCAATCATGCTAATCTTACTAATATATAAAAAAAATTTTAAGCAAGTAAATATAATATGAAGTCATATTAAAGTTAATAGATTCAATTAAAATAACTTTAACAATCATTAATGATCTGATGTGAGAAAAAATTTAGATTATACCATGCATTAGTATCCATCCTTTTTTTTTTAAAGCATCCATAAAATTTTTTTATCTTTTATTTCATTTAGGTCGTTGGTGTACTTGCAAAATTACTTGATTATTTTTGGTACCCAAATCATCTTGGATCCATAGGAGTTAGTATTCAATTTTTTTTTTTGGAATTCAAATTTATTTAATAAAAAATTGGCCATTTCTTTTAATATTATATTCAAAAATTTTATGGCCAGTCTTGTTGCATTTAAAATACTTAATTGAGTGCTTTTTAATTGAAGCTTTATTGAAAATGTTTTTGATAAATTTTTATTTTCTTTCTAAATTATAACCAATTCTAGATTTGTCAAAAATAGCTCTTTGATAATTTAAAATGGCTTGAAGATTTTTGAGATTTAATTATAAACTTTTTAAGCATACACTTCAAAAAAAAATTTCAAAAATCAAAAATTTTTCTTTTTTTTACTAAAGAATTTTCAGATTTCAAATATTTTTCTCTTTTATCCTCTAAATATCTTTGTGATTTCACAAGTTTATCTTTTTCTTTAACTATAATTTTTTTAGATTTTACAAATTTTTTCTTTTTCTTAGTTAAAATTTTATTTTGTTTCAAAAAATTTTCTATTTTTTTGGTCATGTTTTCTATATTTTTCAAAAGATCTTCATTTTTACTCAAAATCTTATCTTTTTATTCAGCCAAAGAAAGATTAGATTCTTAAGTTCTTTATTTTGTAGTCTTATCTTTTCATGTTCATCCATTAACTCATTGAAAGCTTCATATAATTCATTAAAAGTGAATTCAGAGAAGTGTTCATTATATACCTCATCATTTTGAGCCATGAGGCAACAACTTGCTATACCTTCCTCCTCTTTCTCATTCTCTTCTTTGCTTTGCTCCCTCTTTATCCATGCCTTTTTTTTTTTTTTCTTTTTCTTTTCATCCTCATGAGCCATGAGGCATATGCCGGGGTGAGCTTTCTTTTCTTCTTAGAAGCTTGATTTTTTTATTTGATTTTCTCCCTCGTAAGTTCTTTCTAATTTCTTCCATACATGTTTTACTGAAATACATGAAGAAATTGTATTAAATATATTAAAGTTCAAGGAGCAATAAAATATGTTCATGGTCTTTCCATTTAGGTGCATTAGTTCTTTATCAACAAATGATGCATTGTGAGGGCCATTGATAATAATCTTCCATAGATTATAGTCATGTGCTTGAATAAAGATTTTTATCCTAGCTTTTCAATAAGTATAATTTAAGCCATCAAACAATGGAGCTTAATCAATGAAATGGCCTTCATTAAAAAGAGATTCTATTTTGGATTGCTAAGATTTTTGGCTCTTGATGGTTAGGTCAATAATTAATAATAGAGTACCTACTCTAATATTACTTATTATCCAGAGGTTGCAACCCAAGCGAGCGAAGGAGGGGGGGGGGGGGGGGTGTGAATTGGATTCTTATAAAATTTTGGGTCAAATTAAACTCTACATCAATTATATGCTTTTAATTAAATTAACTTAAGAGATTATATGGTGAAAGCAATATGTATCAGCAAAATTACAATATATATATTACTAAACAACAATCAAAACTAAGCAAAGAAAGAATTATAAGTAAATAATATAAACAAAAAAGTCACAATACAAATACATAAAACTTTATAGTGGTTCAGAGCAACATGCTTCTACATCCACTCTCCAAGCTTCTCTTGAAAGTTTCACTATAATCATTCCTTAATTACAGTATGTTTATTTTTTCGGGCTCATAAACAAACCCAATTAATTTTTACAGAAGCACCAACCAAAATCTTACATTATTAGTTTTTCGGATTCACTAACAACCCAGTTGATTTTCTAGGCTTACCAACCAAAACCTATACAACATCCAATTATAGGCTTGGACCAGTCTAAATTCAAAGTTTTCTTTTACTCAAAAAAGACTTGTAAAGAAATAAAAATACAAGTATAAATTTTAGCACAAAATAGAAAATAAAAATTAGAACTCTTTGAAGCTCAAAGAAGTTGCTGTTGGATTGCTCAAATGATGCTTCAACTTCTCTTCTTGATTCTTGAGAGGATGTGGAAGATGATGGAGATAGTTTCTCTTGAAAGTCCTATGATTTTGAAGCTTAGTTCCTCTTCTTTTTTTCTTTTTCCTAGGTATTCAATGGAGCTCATAATTTGAATGAATTTTTCTTTCAATATACTTTTCTTTCTTTTGAATGCCTTTTAAACCTTCAATCAATGCCAGAGAATGATTAGTAGCCATTTAGAGTTGTTGAAGAGCATTTATTAGATATTTAATGCACTAAAAATGGATAGAAAAACTAGTCGTTATGGAAGTTTCTATCGCAAGGGTCGACCCTAGGGTCATCCCCTTGCACAGGGGTCGACCCCAGGGTCAACCCCTATAGCAGAAAATTGGAAATGGCCAGTATCAATTTTCTGGCCTGTAGAGCAGCAGAGGTCAACCCTTGGCACAAGGGTCAATCTTAAGATCATCCTCTTTGGGGTCCTAGCCAGAAATTATCATGCCAATCAGCCTGTTTCAATAGGGGTCGATCTAAAGGTCAATCCTGAAGTTTATCCTTTTGCTAAAACTTGATTTTCTTTCGATTTTGACATCAAAAAAAATTAAAATTATCTTCAAAAGATAAGAATTCTTTTCCACTTATTCTTGAGGCTTTTGAAACATATATTTTTGATCTCCAACTTGATGAAATTATGATTTTGTCATTCTTCAATTTTTTTTAATAAACTTGAAAAATCTTGTGAAACCTGAAATGCACATTATTCTTTTTCCAAGCCAAAATTTATTAATACTTCTCTCAAATATTTTATAATCATCAAAATCAATTCTTGAGGCAACACAGGGGGAGAGGAAGATTTGACGATTGTGTTTGAGAAAATGTTTAAATAAATATCAATTGCTTGTGCAAATTGTATCAGTTACATGGCTATGGTTAACACATGTATGATTTAATTTAATTTAATTTGGTGTTCTAGATGTACATGTATAATCTTAGGAATTTTATAATAGGCTTTATATGGCTTAGCTTCGAGAGAGGAGAGAGACTAATAGAGAGGGTGAGAGAGGTCAGAGAGAGCACCTCTAATCTCCTAACATCCACACAAGAAGGGAGAAGAGTGAAATATATATAAGGAGATAGAGAGTGAGTGAGAAAACAACAAGATGGAGATAGGGGAGCAGGGTCACCCTTATCCTCTTTCTTCTTAAGGAGGAGTGGGAGAGAGAGAGGAGGAAGAGAGAAACCATTGAAGGAGGTAAGGAAAAGAGGTCAAATCCCTCTCACGTGCTCTAAGAGGAGGGAGAAGGGTGAGACTCTGTTGGATAGCCATGGCATGGCAAGTACCAATGGTGGGGTTCAGCAAGGAAGAGGGGTGGACCAAAGAAGAGAGAAAGGGGAGATGGGAAACATCAGTGTTTTGTGGATGAAGGAAGGAGGTGCAAGAGTTGGTAGGACAGAGGCATGTGAGAGAAAATGACATGGGAGAGAGAGATAGTGGTGAAGGGTGCAACATGGGAAGCCATGTGTCGGGAGAAACATGGAAATCAAAAGAAATGGAGCACTCTGCTTTAACAATGCACAACCCTAATTTCTCAAAGAGGAAGGGCACTATCTTCCAAGCGGGCCCTAATATGGCTGGGTCTAGGCCATGGGCCTAGATGTCACAATTACCCCAAAAGGTTTGGATCAACAAATTTGTTTTAAGTCCTTTCTTGAAACTCCCTTCAAGAAAAAATAATTGGGTAGACTTAGGCTACCATGTATGTATAGACAAAGCTAAAAGAAATATACAACATCGATATTTTGAACTACATATAAATTCTACAACCACCTCAACACACTGCTACTTAACCACCTCAATACACTACTGTTGAAGTGGTTATAGAATTTTTTTAGTTTAAAATGATGATATAATATTTATTTTATTGACTTTGTTTACAGCACATGTGACTAACTAAGTCTATCTAAGAATTCCTCCACTTAAAGGTCCTCTACCTCGAAGACTATTCCATTTGTTGCAGTCAGAGGTCTTAGATTTAAGCCACTACAACTTCTCTTGGGAGCTTGATGTGGGAATTAGGATCTTTTGGGTCTAGTCAACCTCAATATATCTTTTGATATATTCTCAAGAGTCATCATTAATAACTTCCATGGCCTAAAAAAACTTTTTTATTTTTGAGAGAAAGGGAGCCTAAACCCCCAACTATTATTAAGGAAAAGGACTAGAATATTTCTCCACCAACTCAAACCAAGTTTACTGCTCCATTACCAATTTCATTCTCATCTTGGTCAATGCTTCAGTTACTTGATCTATGGAACAATTCCCTCGATGGTCAAACCAAAATTAATTTCACAAAATTGATTCACCTTCAATTCCTTGGTCTCTTTTGGAATGGGTTCTCTTTGAGACTCTTTACTCATGCAAAGCCTTCTAAACATTTTGAGACTCTTTACTCATGCAAGGAATTCTAAACTTTAGACCTAGTTAAAAGTAATCTTTGTGGCCAAATTCCTACAAGCTTCTTCAAAAACCTACAGGTTCTCTCCCACGTCTCTCCTTCAGAAAATAATTTCTCCAATATTCTAAAAAAGTTGGTAGCTTTTCAGGATCACGAAAACTTGATGACCCTCATTCTAAAAATGAACTATCAAGGAGAGAAGACACCAGAGGATGGAATACAAAGTTTCAACAACGTTCTTGCCATTATAAATTATTCTCTCAAAAGTTCTAACCCCTTGTGGCTGAGGAATTTTAAAGAATTGGATTTGTTATATTTATCATGAAATCAATTGACTAGAGCCATTCCCTTGTAGATGCAGGAGCTAGATAATCTCTTCTACTTGGACTGGTCCATTAATTCACTAATCGGAGAGACTCTTTTACTGCCTTTTTTGGGATTGCTGTTGGCAATAGGGCTTTTGGAGCTTTTACAAGTAGAGCTTTTGAAAATAGATTTTTTCTAACAAACTATTTGCTGTTTTTTAATTATTGGCGTATCATCTTGGCATTACCTAGCTCTGATGCCATACTGTGGAAGCTCCTGATCTTTAGCATAAACCACAGGAGACCTTTGACATTCTCTAAGACAGCGTATCATAGATCCATCACCTAGATCTATGCTAGGAAACCTTCCTTCTTGGGCTTGAGGGAGGCACCCCCTCTCTCTAGGGCTTCTTCAAGAACCTAGGGCAACTACACTAGACAGAAGAGAGAAAAGAGGTTGAAGGGAGAAAAGATCTATATTAATTGCATCCTTAAAAATCCTAATATAATCTATGTATTTATATATAGCCATTAGGCCCGACCAAAAATTTTTTTGGCTAATCTAGTACATGAAAGCACTTACCGAGCCTATGTATACCCATGTCTCCCATACTATCATCCTCTGGATCTAAGCACGACCCATACATAAGTTAGCCTTCTTAAGACCTCTCAAATTAGGCCTTAAGACCCCTAGGGTAAGTCCCTATCCTAGCCCCAAACAGATCCTCACGTAGCTTTGCTCGCAAATTGAGCTGGCTCAGTGCTGAGACTGAGCTGGCTAACCTGAGACTGGATCAGCTCAGTTTTAGACTGAGTTGATTGAGCCGACCCAGTTGCGTATCATTCTGCAGTCTTAAACATGCTCCTCTCTATTTAGTCTCTACACTGAGACTTAGCCGATCCAGTCTCAGATTGAGCTGGCTAACCTACAGAAATAATTCTTTCTACAGTCTTGATTCTTCGACTTGGATTTTTTGCTCTATCTTGAATCCTAAATCTCCGAAGCACCAACCAAGTCCTTGGAATGGAAGGAGCCAACACCCTGGCTCCTTCCATAGCCTTCCAAGACTTCAGAGCACTATCAATCCTCACATTAATTATATTTCTAAAGTGCTATGAAATTTTAGCATGTATTTGGTAACTAGAATGAGAAAGTGTATTTGATATGATAAAATGATAAAAAAACTTATTGCATTGTATTACATTATGAAAAATAATACAATGTAATATTATCACAATGTTACTATATTATATATGTCATATAATATTTTATACTATAGTATAATGATAAAATATGATATGAAATGATATAATACTAATATAGGAATGTATTATTAATAGTACATTATTATTATAGCATAATATAATATAACATAATATTATAATATAATTTATTATAACTATAATGTAAGATATATAACATAATATAATAATATTATAATATAATATAACAATATAATATAATATAATGGATTAAATTTACTCTAATAATAGATTATATTATAGTATTCTAATATAATAATATTATAAATATTATATTGCATGTTTATAACTGTTATTATATAATCACATAATAGAATATAATATAATGTAAATATAATATAATATTATCCAAGTATATTATTAACATAATAATATAACATTTTATTATCATAATATAAATATTATTATGATAGTATAACATTTTGATTGTAATAATATGTTAGCCTATTATATTATAATATAAGAATATATTATATTATAATTATGTATTTTATAATAATATAATATGTTACACTAATATAATATAATATAATATATTATTAATTTATTATTATGTTATATTATATTTATCATATAATTATATAGAATGATATGATATGAAATGATATAAGATATGTTATGAGTTTTGTTAGTCAGAATTTTGGTCATTAGAAAAGTTTTGTTAAAATCAAAATAGCTTTATGATATTAGCCAAAAAGTACTTTTATGGAGAAGCTCTAAAATGAAGCATTTTTCAAGTAGATCTTTCCAACTTTTTGGCAAAGTCAAAATAGATTCCTAATTTTTTTATCAAACACTAGTACATTATCCAAAAGTTCTTTTGGAGGATCAGAAAGAACTCAAAGCCTTCTATTTGAAATTTCACACAATGATACTATTGAAAAATATGTCATAAAGCCAATCATCTAAGTAGTAGATGATTAAAATTAGTATATAAATTATCTAATAATAATAGTTATTTGGCTGGTTCATCATAAAAGTTCTATCTTTCTTAAATAAACTTCTAAATTATGATGAAGTCCTTAGAACCACAATCAATCGATAAAAAAAAATTTATCAGATGGTTCTTAAATTATTTATGATCAAATGATAAGTTATTAATAAGGACAATAACTTATCGAGTGTAGGTCACTGTATGCCATATGCGTTGATTGTCCTCAAAATTAAGTGGTGTGGAGATACTAATATGACATCTAGATGAGATGTAGGAGTATTTCTATACTGAATATGATCAATGTAGTACTCTACTATCAAAAGTAGCTAGTTAAGGCTAATAGATATAAGTATCCCTCTGACCTGAGATCACCATGGTGACTTGCAAGCACTCACTGTACTTTGGTATCGGACTGTCTGTATTTTTAATATAGGTTCGAAAGATTTTTGGGTATAGTCAAATACTTATAAAGTTGGTGTGTGAGTCAAGATGAGATTGACCACTCTTGATTAACTTCAGGAAGAGAATGACTCATGGTGTTTTAATTTAGCAAAACCTAGACCTGGGTAATTCTCGTGAGGTGTCACGGGATTTGCAAAATTTTAAGATATAATAGCAATGACTTATATGAGTGCTAACAGCGTACTCGAAGTTGTCTTGAGCATTGGTCAAAGGAATGAATTATACGATAACCATGGGCTAGGATTCTAAGAATGTTGCTTTGCATACATTCGATCTATTCAGACGTCGAAAATCATTGCTAGATGGTAACTTCGATTGATACAAAAATTAATTCCTATGCTATCGGCTCAGCTTCAAACCTATGAGGTCACACACATTAGAGCTTGTAATCTGATCAGATGGTTAATCGATAATTAAGAATTATTTCGAGATCAAACATTCAATGCGATTGATGTTTGACCTAATACAAGTATTGCAGGAGGATTGATTAGCAATTGGATTGCTAATTGGCTCAATTTGATTAAGCAATCAGACTGAGATCAAATCTAATTGAATTAGATTTAATTATAATTGATTTGGACTTAATTAGATTAAGTTCAATTGGTTTATTGGATAAGCCAATTGCAAGAAAAAATCAATTCCTAGTTGGACTAAGATTTAAGTGTATCTAATTCCAAATTGACTTTGGATTTAAATCAAAATTAAATATGGTTTAATCTGATTTAATTAAACTTTTAATTAGACTAGGATCACTCTCAATTAGGTTGCATTTTATCTGGTTTAAATTAGTTTTGATTTAGGTTCAAAATAATTTCGACCTAGTCAAACATAAAGAGTTCCAATTGGATTGGGACTCTCACTCTTCCCTTATGCCAATGGTCCCATGCCCCAATATTTAATTTTAGATTTTTTTTATGATTTTCATGCCTAAGAAATGATTTTTCACACCCCATTATCTCAAGAATTGGATTTAAATTTGATTTGGTCAAAATTAGAAAGTAGCTATGCATAGGATTCTATTTGATAAAGTCCTAGTTATCCTAAACACCTCCTCTCTCTATGGAATTTTCTCTGCTTCACCCTCTAATTTTTTGTGTGCCTTCTCTCCACTTTTTGAGGCATGGCTTTTATGTTCTCTATGCACAAAAATCTGGGGAGGCATCCAAGAGTTGGATGCCCCCCAATTCCTTCTTGTTTCCTTTTTTGACTAGGTCTCTTGACCTAGTATTCCTAAATACTGGGGTGCCTCCTATGAGATGGCTAGAGGATGTGATAAATCCAAAAAAAATTATGAAAAATTATAGAAGAAGGAGGAGAAGGCATGAAGGATTTGTGGCACCAAGATTCATGGAGAAGAGCCTTCAATTAAGACATCAAAGGTTGATGTCTTGAAGAGACAAGGTAAGAGAAGATTATCTTCTCTTATATTTTTTCTTTTATGTTTCTCTCTTCCAATTTTATTTATAATTTTTATATGATAAAAATCTAAAAGAGAAAAAGAATTTGGATATGGGAATGAGTGCTCCAAGTTGTTGGGGCATGGTGTTAATTTTTTGGACATGATCTGATCATGTCCTGATGGGAGAAGAAGAAGAGAAGAAAGGTCTTCTCTTAGGATTTCTTGGAGAACCTTTCCTCTCCAATTTTTGTAAGAATTTTATATGATAAAAATAAAAAAATATTAGATCTAGAAACTTAAAAAAAATTCTAGAGAAGAAGGTCTCCTCTTATCCTAGCATAGAGATGTTTTTATTACATCAACCATTGATGTCCTGAAGGAGAAGATTTACCTTCTCTTAGGATTTATTTTTTTATATTCTTATTTTCTAATTTTTGAAAGATCCAAGGGTTGGATTTCTTCTTTGTTTCTTCTCATGTTCTTTATCTCTTGGAGTATCTAAGAGATCCAAAAAATGTGTATTTGATTAACCATCAGGAGGGATCCGCGAGAAGCTAGCACTTCAAGCGGATTTTCATTTGATGAACCTTCGATCTATGTTGCAGGTTCGTGTGGATCACCTATAGGGGTCGGATGCTTGTGCAGCTCCAAAGGCAACAATAAATTTAACCATGAAGTTTTCGATTCATGCAAAGATAAGAGATCTGATCTCTTGGTGACCTAGATACGATCTAGAGTTAGATCTAGAATTATTCTAGATCTAGGTATTGATATGATCAATATCACTTATGATTAATTTAATTTTAGATTTATATTTGCATCATAATATGTTATAGATTCTTGATGTAGAATTTTATAATTTTATTACATGTATGTTGTAGATTAAATAGTTTAATCTATGTCTTTCGCTGCTCTATATTTCAAAAAAGTTTTAAAATCTATGCATAAAATCCTGCATATTTTCTAATAGTAGTATCAGAGCATCTAGATTCTTTTATAATATGATCATATTTATATTAGATTAAATTTAAAAATTAAAATTAATTAAAGATCACACATGCTGCCATAAGATTGTCCTATTGTAAGGTTAACCTCTTATAATAAAAAGGTTGTCCTAGTATGTGCTGATCTGAATCTGAATCATGAATAATTTAGATTAGATCTACAAAAATTTATGATTTAATTTTTTAATTTAAATTTAAAATTAAATAGATATTTAATCTATTTTAGATTATTTAGATTAGATCTAAATAATATCAGAATTGCACATATTGCCATAAGATTGTCCTGCTATAAGATTTATCCCTTACAATAAAAAGATTATCCTAGTATGTACTGATTCGAAAAACCTAAGTCATAAATATATTAGATGAGATCTAAAGTAATTTATGATTTATTTTTAAATTTTAAATCTAATTTTAAATAATTTATGATCTGATCTACATGATGTGTTTTATGTTTAGATCTAGATCTTCTTATTGCATATGTTGACATATAATTTTTATTTTGAATCTAGAATGTATATGTATGAAATATTTATTTTATAAAATTTAAATTGAGAACTTACTTTCTACAAAACCCTAGATTTGAAATCCTAGGACATGATCTAAATAATAAAATAAATTAGATCTAAAATCATGTATTTTGAATATGATTCAATGTAAGTTATTTATAATTTAAAAATATTTTAAATAATAAAATTAGAAACTAGTTTTGAGGTTCCATAAATTCAAACTTTGAACTTAATTGAGAATTGATTGTTTAGGATCTAGATTTATGATTTGAAGATCCTAAGATAATTTCATAAAACTTGGATTAAAGGTTAAATGGGTTAGTTTTGATCAGATCATTAACTGCGTTAGACCTAGGGTTAGATTAAATATAGACTTAGTTAAGAAATTGATCAAACCTAATTAATAGTTAATTAGAATTAGATTATTTTTTTTATAGATCAATTCAAAAGTTGTAATTGATCAAAGTCCATATATCTAACAAATGGACCTCATCATGGCTCAGTGGTCGAGCCTGAGTCTTTAGGCAGACCAAATCAAAACTGACAAACCAACTAGTGTCTAAGGTAAGTCTGGCATTCCAGATCGGTGGTTTTTAATTAGCAGTCCACTTACCTGATCATTTTTTATGATGTCTAAGGCAAGTCTTAGTAGACCCTCCCATCGATCACAATTACCTGACTAATGTGGTTAATTAGATTTTGATTAGGTTGCTTATTGATTCGAGCTAACCCATGTCACATAGAAAATCAGTGAGATTGATTTCATTTAGTGAGACTGATATAGGTGCCTATGGATCAAAATTGATCATAATTCTCATCAGTGACTTGTGAAGTCAGTGGGAGGACCTGATTTGGTAAAGTCAGTGGGAGCAAATTGGTCCATGTCCTTTCTATCCTTAAATTATTAATAATTTAAATCCTTTAAAATTATTAGATCCTTAAAATAATGAAGTTATGGAGATGACTGAGTCATAGCCTCCCAATAAGGTGTTTGATAATGAGTCCATTAACTCAATAATCATTGGAGGCCCATAAGCCTAGTGCTTGTTGACTAATAGAATTATCATTCATCATATGATGATTTGGATGTGTCTCTCTAATAGTGGTTAGGTTGACCAACCATAGTTGGGCTTAACCATTTGTTAGTTAGATGCACCAAGTATGCTAATGTTAATGGTTGGACCTAATCAGATCCTTATAGTGGAGGCCCTAGCCTACTGATTAGATTTTTAGGGCAAAATTAAATTACAAGAAGTTGTTTAGAGAAATAATTAGTTATGAACATATCCTTAGATGTACATGGGTTGACCAACCATAGTTGGACTTATGTGCAGTCTATGTGGATTCTAGTACCTACTAGAAAATTAAAATAATTTTTCGAATTGAAGGTAGAGGCTACCAATTCGAATAAAATAGTGGAAGAATCTTTAGACTAAAGTCCAAATCTTTAGGCTTAATATAATTCATATACTTAGGTTAATGTTCTCTTTTCTTAAATTAAGGCTAAACCCTAATTGCTCCTATCACTGTTAGACAGTGATGACGTATGAGACCCAACTTTGATAATTAGTATTGAGAGTTAAATTTGGTTCAGCAGTACGAATGAATTCGTGTTGGAGCTTCTAAGCCCAGTCAAAATAATTAGTCCAAGATTAACCTAAATCAGGTATAGTGCTTCTAATGTTAGAAGCAGGATCATAGGAAGAAGAATTGTCTTGCTTCACTTAACCATAACAGGCTGAACAAGAGAAATGAGCAAAAGTTACTCATTAAAGATGTTATATGATAACACCTTAAAATTTTTCTGTAAATAATTCTACTATATGGGTATTAGATGCCGGTAGTCTTATGCAATTTATTGCAAAGACTATAAGTAAGTGGGATATTTGAAAATGGTGAGAAATACCTGAATGTTGGGGATGGAAGTTTTGTTCCAATTCTAGCTTTAAGATTTGTCAAGCTTATTTTCAATAGATGTCATTTTGAGTGATTGTCACTATTGTCCATCGTTTATGATAAATATAATCTCTAATGATCTTTTGGTCAGAGATGGTTATCATTTATCAATAAAGAGAATTATTGTGATATTATTATGAATAATATTATGATAATATATGAATAATAAAAAAATAATATTTAATATTTATACAGCCTGTTAAGTGTAATGTACACACCCAAGTTAGATTATGTCATGGATATATCTATCTTTGACATTATAGACTTAATCATCTTGACAAGAACATGATAAACGGGTTAGCTTGAGAGAGAAATCTCGACATTAATGATTGTGAATCATTGATAGCCTGTGAATCTTATCTTCTTGAAAAAATGATAAAATCATCTTTTATTGGAAAAGATGAAGGAGCTGATAAAATTCTAAGTCTCATACATAGTGATGTATGTGGACTTATGAACTTAAGTGCCAAAGAAAGATACTAATATTTCATTACAGATGACCTATCTGGGCATGGGTGCATCTGGTTTGAATTATTTAAAATATTCAAATGATTCAATAATAAAATAGAAAAACAAACTGAAAAGATATTAGAACTCTTCGATCAGATCGAGAAGGCGAATACTTATTCAATGAGTTTTTGACATATCTAGGAGAGAAATGGATTCTCTCTGAAGTGAATTTTTTTTCAAAATATAGTATATCTGAAAGAAGAAATTGAACTTTATTAGACATGGTTCAATCCACTATAGGCTTTACTTATCTATCTGTTTCAGGGTTGTGCTCTTGTGGCTACTAGTTTTACTCTAAAAAAGGTTCTAAGTAAATCTATCGTATAGATTTCATATGGGATATAGATCGGACGTAGACCTAGACTCTCTCACTTTTGGGTTTGGAGTTGATCGGCCTATGTCATATATTTGCACATAGATAAACTTGGATCCTGATCCAATAAGTATTTAAGGGTTATTAATTCTACTGTGCTAAAGAACATAAGATCTTCATCAGCAGTAGGGCATTCCTTTTGAAAAAAAGTTTCTTAGAGAAGGAACTTATGCCTATCAAGTTGAACTTGAAAAGTTTGACTAGTAGAAAAGAATCGATGTAATCTAATAAACCTATAGAACTAGATTTGATCAGATCAAATCTGGAGCACATTAAAGTATCACCTTTAAGGAGATCTGGTAGAGTACCATATCACCTAGACAGATACTTTAGTATCTAGGTTTGGGATGGTGATCTTGTTGAGCTCGATGAGAACAACAAGGATCCGATCACCTATAGAGATGCAATGCAATGATCTGGAGCCACATGATCCAAATTGAAGTACATGAAAATCAATAGTGTATGGACACTAGTTGATTCACCTAAAGGGATAAAATCCATTGGGTATGAATGAATTTTCAAAATGATCAGAGTAGCACAGACGGAAAGGAAAAGACCTTAAAGCCCATTTGGCTATTACCTAAGAATTAGAAAATACATTTTGAACGTATGCCTTTATTATGAACAAAGATAAATTCTACATTTATAATTGGATAAAATATTCTATAGTGTTATTCCTTGTGTTGTCTATGGATGAAATTCTCTTAATCGGAAATGATATTCCAGCATTGCAACGAATAAATATTTAACTCTCATCTTATTTCTCCATGTACATGACCAGACATGGTATACTCACTAGAGATAGTGAGCAGATATCAATCTGATCCAACTGAGAGCCATTGGAAGATTGTATAGACAATCCTTAAGTATTTGGAAAATACTAAGATCCAGTGACTCAAATATGGAAGTACTAACTTAAAACGTGTGGATATTTTAATTTCAGTCAGAACAAGATGACAACTAGAGAATGTTAGCTCATACCCTAATTATAGGAGTAATCTACTGAAAAGATTTCAAATAGGATACTTTAGCCTATTCAGTTAGTGATGTAGAGACATCGTGGCATACGATGCTGCCATGTAAGCTGTATAGTTGCTGAGGTTCATTAGCAGGTTGGAAGTAGTACCCTCCATCGATGGTTCAGTCCTATTATAGCACTGGAGCCATAGCTAAGACTAAAGAATCGAAGAACCAGCATATTCTGCATTGCTATCACCTTTAATTTTTGATCAAGATGACGTCGATCTTTAAAAGATCGATGAAAAAGGAGAACTTGACTGACCCATTTGCTAAGGCCTCAGAATTGAGTTCTACAAACTTAAGTAGAAGATAGGATATTTGATATCGTTCTTATTGGCTTTAGTCCAAGTGGGAGTTGTTGAAAAATATATCCTAAAGCCAATCATCTAAGTAGTAGATGATTGAAATTAGTATATGAATTATCTAATAATAATAGTTATTTGGCTGGTTCATCACAAAAGTTCTATCTTTCTTAAATGAACTCCTAAATTATGATGAAGTCCTTAGAACTACAATCAATTGATAAAGAAGGATTTATCAGATGGTTCTTAAATTATTCATGATCAAATGATAGGTTATTAACAAGAATGATAACTTATCGAGTGTAGGTCATTGTATGCCATATGCATTGGTTGTTCTCGTAACCAAGTAGTGTGGAGACATTGGTATGGCATCTAGATGAGATATAGGAGTACGTCTGCACTAAACGTGATCAATTTAGTACTCTACTATCAAGAGTAGCTAGCTAAGGCTAATGGATATAAGTGTTCCTTCGATTTGAGATCAGCATGGTGACTTACAAGCAACTCACTATACTTTGGTATTGGACTGTCTGTATTTCTAATATAGGTTTGAAAGATTTCTGGGTATAGTCAAGTACTTATAAAGTCGGTGTATGAGTCAAGATGGGATCGACCACTCCTAATTAACTTCAGAAAGAGAATGACTCACTATGTTTCAATTTAGCAAAATCTAGGCCTAGGTAATCCTCGTGAGGTATCATGGGATTTGCAAAATTTTGAGACATAATAGCGATGACTTGTATGAGTGCTGATAGCGTACTCGAAGTTCTCTTGAGCATTATTGATCAAAGGGATAAATTATATGGTAACCATGGGCCATGGTTCTACGAATGTTGCTTTACATACATTCGACCTATCCGGACGTCGGAAACCATTACTAGATGGTAACTTCGATTGATACAGAAATTGATTTCTATGCTACTGGCTTAGGTTCGAACCTATGGGATCACACACACTAGAGCGTATAATCTGATCAGATGGTTAATCGATGATTGAGAATTATTTTGAGGTCAAACATTCAATCACTACTACAAAAAAAGGCTATGGCAGCATTTCGTAATCGCTATCATAGCCCAAAAAATCGCTGCCATAAGCTATGGTAGCGATTCTTTAACCAGTAGCTTATGGCAGCGATTCTTTAACCGCTGCTACTGCAGCCATCACCGTAGCTCTATGATAGCGGTTATTGTAGTGGTTGTTTGAATCACTGTCATAGATAGCCTATTACAGCGGTTTATAAATCGCTGCAATAGATCGACCTATAACAGTAGTTATGTAACTGCTGCCATAGGTTATGTATAGCAGCGGTTACATAACCGCTGTCATAGGTAATCTATAGCAGCGATTTCTTAACTACTGCCATAGGTCTAATATAGCGGTTGATACCATTTGCACCAAGAACCTAAGACAGCAGTTGGCATGGATATGGCAGTGATTATAAAACCACTGCCATAGATCTTAAATAATTAAAAAAATTAAAATTTTTATTTTTTATATATTTTATCTGATAAATATAGATATATAATACAAAAAAATATAATAAATATAAAAATTATTCTAAAATATTAAAATTTTATTATCAAATAAAATTTATTATAATATTTTTTTTTAAAAATAAAATACATCAAAAGTCTCTTAAATCTATATCATCATCGTCGTCATCGGAAGCCATAGCAAGAGCTGGAGTTGGAGCTGGTGCTGAAGCTAGAGCTGGAGCTGGAGCTGGAATGCGGGCCAACATATCCTCGAAGTTCATGACTCCAAAATACATGCTGAGCATCGACATCATGTCTCTCACGATGCCCTCCAGATGAGATGCACGCTCCTTAGCCTGATCTGCCCGCATCGCAGCATGATCTGCCCATGCCAATGCCTCCTCAAGCTCCTTCCGGTTGACGACACTGAAAGTCTATGAGGAGATACTCACCTCGGATCAGTAGCTCGTCAGTGTGTGTCTAGACCTGCATCGGATCCTCTCAGAGTGCTCAGGCTCCAAGACCTGAGATAGATGATCATGGGGCTTAGAGGTATCTGGGCCCTTGCTCGCGAGTGCATCTAACTGATCCTATAATTATAAATTAAAATAAAATTTTATAAAAAATACTATAATACTAATCATATATATTAATATATTTAATACTTACAAAAATATGCCCAATCACGACGTTCATCGGCCTGTCCGTCTTGTCCATATGGCTGGATCGAAAGATCTCGCTACGACTGGGCATCACTCCATCTCTCATTAGTTATAACAAAGAATAAATTTATCAAAAAAATGATAAAAAATATAAATTTAATTTATCTAATAAGATTTAGAATTAATTTTCTCTCTATGCACATGACTGGCCATAGACTCGCATGAAAAAAATCCTGATTTTTTGGATCAGGTTCGTTCAGATCTGATCGGATCAAGAGATATATTTCAAAAATTTTTCTTTTTAATCTGAATTAGATTTAGAATATTTTAAATCTAATTCTTATTATTTTAATAATTAAAATAAAATATAGATAAATTAAATCAAATTTAATTTATCTTGATGTAGGATAATCCTATTATCTGTTGATAATTCTATAAGCAGCGAAAGGTTCTGGATCTAGCCACGCAAGTGCTTGGCCTCTACCGGTATCCACTCAGACTGGATCTGGAGATCCTCTTCTTCTCTATCACATCTCCAAAAATCAGATCTAAATTTGATTTGGAGGATCTTCAAAACACCTTTCGAAGATCAGCAGTTGTCCTTTGCTGCAGCACAGCCTTCTAGCTTTCTGTCGCCTTTCTCTCATCTGGATCGTACTAACTGAAATCCCAAACTACTTTGGGCATGGAGAGGAGAGGGAGAAGATGGGATTGGCATAGAGGAGGAAGAGAGAGGCAGCCTTGGGGCGTGGGAATTGTGTTCTCTCTTTGAGTTGGGCGTAGGATCTTATTTATAGACTATGCGTGATCCAACTCCTCTTCTTCCCAACCAATTACAATCCTTTGTGAAATCAGATCTAAATCTGATTGATGGGAATAGAGTCCCTTGGATTCATCCTTAGATGGCGCCTAAGACCAGTCAAAGTTGGTTGTTAGGAGGAGTCTATTCAGAATCCAAAAAGAAGATGGAATCCCTGTCCAACAGGGACTCCTGGGATGGCTTGCCTCCTTGCCAGCTTCTGGTAGGGGGACAAGCCCCCACCAGCTCTCTAATAGGTGCATGACACATGGATAGAAGTCAAAGTATCAATGGTCAACATTTGACTAGTCAAAGGTCAACTTTTGACCAAAGTCAAAGGACGAGAAATGATAGGTAACCAAAAATGGTAGGTATTGTCTTACAAAATAAGACAACCCTTTTTTGACCTAACAGGCTCCAGTCAGACCAAGTGATGGCCTCTGATCGAGCACAAACTCCTTTGGCTCAGTCAGGACAACTATTTACGATAGTAAAAGAAGAACGTTAGGTTCAATCGAGTGCTAACACGATTTTCTTGAATCTAATTGAATCTCATTCAGATCAATTGAACTGGATCAGTTCAATTGATGATCACCAGATTCAAACCCTTATTTGTGTGACCCAGTTAGGTTCAGTTCTGTATGGTAATGGGATATGTCATGATCTCTATCATCGACATCATCGAAACTCCTTTCGATGGATCAGAACTCTTCTGATTCGAACAGCTAGAATGATCGATCATCTAAATCATTCTAATTGCTCCCAAAATCCACCAGTGACACCTAGCAGTATATGGTGGCAACCCATCAGAGCTGAAATGCGAACCTCTTGGTGCAGCTACCTTGTGTGATTAAGTTCTTCTATCTTGAGCCCCGATCAGATTAGGGTTAAGGTGAACTCGTCAAACCCTAGTTTCTGTCATATGATGTAATCATTCGATTCAAGTCCGATGTGAAAACCTAAATAGAAACTCTTTCTATTATTTCACTCTGCCATGGCCATGGGCTTCTGGACTTGATTCTCATGATCATCATAGGGCTGCTCCTCTACCACCGAGGTAGATAGATTCCATCTTGATGCAATCCAGTTCCTACAATGAACATGCTATAGCCAACATACACCTCAGGATTTCCGAATGGCTAGGAGACCGAGTTAATGGTGTAGTCAAACTATAACACCCTCAAGGTGAACTGTCGATGCATCCTCAGGTCAAAGAACCAGACACACTACTGCAGCATCGAGTCAGTCATTGACGAGAAGGTAGACTTCCTAATGACTACTCGAGGTGGTCACGCTCAGTGCCCTCGTTCTCTAACGAGTATCTATACTCTCGCTCCGGTGTCTCCACACCGTAGACTCAAGACTCATCTACTAAAGAGAAGCGATTGTACACCAACCTTCCGGATCAATCACCATCCTCGTGATGATCCTATGGTCGGAAGCATTTTATGAGTTAATAATGATTATTCATGTCTTAAATTTTCAACTCTTGAAAATATGAATTATCATTACCATTAACTCAAAGGATGTATCACAGACACTAAATACACATATGTGATAGAAAATAACCCATTTTATTGATTATAGTCAAAATTATAATTTTGCCCCTAGAAGTGTATTACAAGTGTCAGCCAATTCTGGCTTCTAGGGCACATATATCTAACAATCTTCCACTTGTCCTAAAGCCAATTGGCTACAAGTCTAAGTCCCATCTTCTCAAGGTGGGCTTCGATCTTTTATTGTTCCAATGGCTTTGTAAGTGGGTCTGCCGCATTGTCTGCGGAGTTGACTCTCTTGACCTCGACGTAATCCTTCTCGAGGTAATCGCGGATGAGGTGGTATCGCCGCTCAATGTGCTTGGATTTCTGGTGAGACCTTGGCTCCTTAGCAAGGGCTATGGCGCCATTGTTGTCGCAGTATAGAGGAATGGCATCTGATGGCATTACTCCAATTTCTGCAGCAAACTTTTTTATACCAGAATGCTTCCTTCGCAGCCTCTGATGCAGCGATATATTCTGCTTCCATGGTGGAATCTGCTATCACGGTTTGCTTGAAACTCTTCCAGCTGACAGCATCCACCATTGCACACAAACAGACTCTCCAGATGTCGACTTTCGATCATCTACATCGGACATGAAATCCGAGTCTGTGTATCCCTGGACTTGGAGTTCTCCATTACCAAAGACCAACATCATATCCTTAGTTCTTCTTAAGTACTTAAGGATACATTTCACAGAAGTCCAGTGTTCTTCACCTGGATTTGACTGATATCTGCTTGTGACACTCACAGCATGGGCTATATCAGGTCGTGTACATAGCATGGCATACATGAGGCTCCCTATTGCAGAAGCATAAGGGATCTTGCTCATGCATTCTATTTCCTCAGGTGTGCTAGGGCACATCTTCTTGGAAAGATGAATACCATGTCTGAAGGATATTAATCCACTCTTAGAGTTTTCCATACTAAACCTCTTTAGTACTTTCCTCTATGTACATCTTCTGTGAAAGTCCTAGCATCCTATTCGGTCTATCCCTATAGACCTTAATTCCTAGAATAAAGGATGCTTCACCTAGGTCTTTCATGGAGAATTCCTTGGACAACCATATTTTGACTGTCGTCAACATGGGAATATCATTCCCAATAAGGAGGATGTCATCCACGTACAATACGAGGAAGACAACAGCGCTCCCACTGACCTTTTTGAAGAACACACGGTTCCTCTTCATTTTTGATGAAACCAAACATTTTGATCACATCATTGAAACGAGTGTTCCAGCTCCGAGATGCTTGCTTAAGTCCATATATGGACCTTTGCAGCTTGCAAACCTTGTGATCAGTATCACTGGATGTGAAACCTAGCGGCTGTTCCATATAGATATCTTCCTCAAGATATCCATTTAAGAATGCCATTTTCACATCCATTTGCCATATTTCATAATCGAAATAGGCTGCAATGGCAAGCAATGTGCGGATGGATTTTAGCATAGCCACTGAGAAAAAGGTATCCTGATAGTCAATGCCTTCGCATTGACTATAACCTTTTGCCACTAGTCTAGCCTTGAATGTCTCCACATTTCCCATCTGCACCAATCTTTCTCTTGAAGATCCATTTACACCCAATAGGTACTATACCTTCTGGTGGATCTACCAAGGTCCAGACTTGGTTTGAGTGCATCGAGTCAATTTCTGACTGCATTGCCTCTAGCCATTTCTCGGAGTCGATATCTGATATCGCCTCGTTGTAGGTTTTGGGATCATCACCATGAGCACCATTACCTATGAGGAACATTTTCTCTACTTCCTCTGAAATAATACCTAAGTATCTTTCAGGGGGAACGGAAAACTCTTTTCCGATCTACGAGGTGGAGGAGGTAGTATTTTCTTATTGGCTCAACCTGATTTGGTTCCAATTGGTCCTTAGCTCGTTGTACTTGTGAGACTTTCTCATCAAGCTTAATCTGCTTTCCAATGCCGCTATCTTGAATAAACTATTTTTCAAGAAAGATGGCATGTCGACTCACAATCACATTATGGTCTTCTGGAATGTAGAAATAGTATCCTAATGACTCTTTAGGATATCCTATGAATCGAGCTCTGAAGGACCTAAACTCTAACTTGTCCGCTTGTTGTCTTTTGACATGAGCCGGACAACCCCAAATTCTGAGATGACTCAGACTTGGTTTCTTACCGTGCCATATCTCATACGGTGTGGTAGGAACGGTTTTAGAGGAAACCCTATTCAGTAAATAAATTGAAGTTAACAATGAGTGTCCCCAAAGAAAATCAGGAAGGTCTGTGAAGCTCATCATGGATCGGACCATATCCAATAGAGTCCGATTTCTCCGTTCTGAAATTCCCGTTGAGTTGAGGTGTTCCTGGTGGAGTCCATTGAGAGACTATGCCATTTTTCTTGAGATAGTCTAGGAATTTTTGGCTAAGGTATTCACCTCCTCGATCTGATCGAAGAATCCTTAATGGATTTTTTAGTTTGTTTTTCTACTTCATGTCTGAATTCTTTGAACTTTTCAAAAGCTTCAGACTTGTGTCTCATAAGATACACATACCCATACCTAGATAGATCATCGGTAAAGATAATGAAGTAGACAAAATTGCCTCTAGTCGGCACATCAAATGGGCCGCACACATCAGTATGTACTAGGGCAAGAAGATCTGTGGCCCTTTCCCCATGTCCTACAAAAGAAAGTTTAGTCATTTTGCCTTGAAGACAAGATTCACAAGTTGGATATGACTCGAAAGTCAACGGACTCAATAGCCCATTTTTCTTCAATTTGTTGATCCTATCTTCTACTATATGACCTAATCTCCGGTGCCATAGATATCCGCCGTTTGGACTATCCCTAGGTCATTTGGCATTCACATTTTACTCAATAGTTAGAACAGGTACATCAATATGTAGCTGATAAAGACTGTTAATAAGAAAACCATTTGCAATTTTATTTCTTTCATAAAGAATGTTACAATGGTCCTTAAAGAAGGTAATCACATAGCCTTCTAGTGCTAAGCATGAAATAGAAATCAAATTTCTGCTAGCTGCAGGCACATAATAACAGTCTTTCAAAACTAAGTCTAAACCAGATGGTAATCGAAGAGGATATATTTTCACCATTACTGCAGCAACTCTTGCTTCATTTTCGATGTGTAGGATCATGTCTCCATCCCTCAGTCTCCTGCTATCCTCAAGACCCTGCATGGAAGTGCACAGATGAGCACTAGAACCAGAGTCAAGCACCCAACTGGATGCAGAAGAAATCATAAGGTTAGACTCAATAACGAGCATACCTCCAGAAGGACCTTCCTTCTTATTCTTCAGGGTGGCCAAATAAGTAGGGTAGTTCCGCTTTCAGTGGCCATCGCTGTTGCAATGAAAACACATTCCTTTGTCAGCGGCCTTCTTCTTTGGCTCTACCTTGTTCTTCTTTCCTCCTTCCATCTTCTTCTTTTTCGTAGACTTTCTTTTCTTTTCAGAAGACTTTCTTTTGGAAGAAGTCTGTTCCATAGCAGGAATTGAGCCTTTAGAATCTTTCATAGAAAACTCAGCGGTGACCAGCATGTTCATTAATTCGACCAAGAAATTTTGAAGTTTATGCATGTGGTAATTCATGATGAATTGCCCATATGCATCAATCAAGGATTGCAGAATAACATCATTCTACAGATCCAAGTCTAACTTCACACCGAGCTTCTCAAGCTCTTCCAAGTCCTTAATCATCATCAGATAGTGATCTTGGATTGACTGTCCATTACACATCTTAGCCTTAAAAAGTCATTTCACGACTTGATACTTGGCTGCGCGACTCTGTTAACCAAACATCTCTTGTAGGTGAGCCAACATTTGGCGAGCAGTCCTGATATCTTCATGTTGGCGCTAGAGCTCATCAGATATCGAGCCCAACATGTAATATCTGGCCTTATTATCTTCGTCTATCTATTTTTTCAGAGATGCTCTCTGTTCAGTGGATAGACGGGCTATAAGGTAGGAGGGTCCTGATCCAGTACATGGGTTAACTTCTCGAAATCCAAAATGATTTTGTAGTTCCTGAGCCAATCTTTATAATTGGGTTTAGTCAGTCTATGTGTGTCTAGGATACATGCTAATGGGTTGGACGCAGATATTTTTCTGTAGAGAGTCAAAGATTCTAGTTAGATACTGTAATTATGATTTGACCAATTTATTTAAGAATTTTATTTTTAAATAAATTAGCTTTCACTATTTTTTTGGATCCCTACACTTTCTCTGTAGAGATGCAAAAATCTTCATGATTAATAATTTCTAGTGGGTGGTGCGGTCTCACCAACTGACTCATCACCTCACCTAACAGTTATTGGTGATGGGTTAGCCAATGAGTGAACAACTCTTGTTCAATGATTCTCTAATCATGGTGCACCCAAACTTGGTCTCTAATTCATGAATCTCACCGTATCCAAAATATTGATCCACTCCTTAGTTAAGTCAGACCCACCATTTGCATAGACTGGATTCCTAATTGAGTCTCTCACCGTATCCGAAATATTGAGCCCAACTCATCCTCCAGCCCATAGCATCCAATGCCTAATAGACATGGTTGCATCTTTCCGATGCAACTGAGCCACTGTATCCAGTCGAGAACAATCAACCTCGGAAAGGGCCCGCACATCTACAATGGTGGAAGACCTCAGACTTAATCTTTTCTTAGGGAGAATTGATTCAGGTCTCATTAAACTAGACTTGTCATAGTCATAACAATTATGACTAACCTAGTGGCATGGGTTAGCTCGGATTATTGACCACCTCAGATCAGAACTGAGTCAATAGATATGGCCAGGTAAGTGAGACCAATGGAAGGATATGCCATTAACTCGTACAAGAATGCATTCAGGTCGAGTAGCTTCCAATTAAAAATCAGTCGATCGTATCTGCCAAACTTACCTTAGACACCAAATTATTGAGCCAGAACTAATTGGGTTAGCCTACAATCCAGACTCTAACCTCTGAGCCTAATTAGGTCTTGCTTGATCGTGACTCGATCTTGACCCAGACTTAATCCTATTAGGCTGGTCAATTTAAGCATTGTTGATCCCATCTAACCAACTCTTGATTCGGTTTGATCAACCGCTTAGACCTAATTGAGCTACCCAAGCCCGAACCCAGTATTATGAATATGTCTTAGATCTAAAATTTTCAATTTTAGATCTAATTAATATTTCATATATTAATTTTTTAATTAAGTAATGTTCATAAATAAAATATGCACAATAAATTCTAGGATTTCAGGATCTAGGATTTTGCAAAAAGTAAGTTTTGGATTTCTGATTAAGGACGAACGTGCAGTATCCCTACATATTATAAGAACACCCCATCAGATGGAAGGAGAGGGCTTTTAAATTATTCTTCATTCTTATGATCGGACGGCTAAGAGGAATGCCTTAATCAAGAACATGTAATATTACAAAACAGTTTTAGATCATATTATATATCTCATATACAAATTAGATCTAATCATGGCATATTTTGCATACATCTCATGTATCGAATCATGTATGTTTTTAGATCTAAATTATTTTTCAATAATCTAAAAAATTAGATTTAAATTGATCTTATCAAAATAAACTCTAATCTAGACAACTATGTAGAACTATTCTACAACTAGTCTAGACATGCATCAATCATATCTCATATGATGTTAAAATTAAATAATTTTTTTATTTACTATTTTTTAGATATTATTATAATAATTATAATATCAAAAAATAGTAAATAAATAGATCTAAAATATGATTTAATCAAATTAAATTATAAACATGCAAGACTATTCTATAGAACTATTCTATTTTAGAACTAGTCATGCATATTTTCTAATCTTAGATCCAAATTATTTAATTTTAATTTTTTCTGATTTTAGATCTGATCATATCTCATGTGACATCTAAAATTACTTATTTTTTGAATAAAATAAATTTAAAATCAGATCTAAATACTTTAGAATTTTAGCTCTGATACCAGTTGAAGGAAAATCCTGATTTTCCAAACCAGGTTCGTTCAGATCTGATCGAATCAAGAGATATATTTCAAAAAAAATTTTTTTTTATTCAAATTAAATCTAGAATATTTTAGATCTAATTCTTATTATTTTAATAATTAAAATAAAATATAGATAAATTAAATAAAATTTAATTTATCTTGATGTAGGATAATCCTATTACCCGTTGATGATCCTATAAGCAGTGAAAGGTTCTGGATCTAGCCATGCAACTGCCTGACCTCTATCGATATCCACTTAGGTTGGATCTGGAGATCATTTTCTTCTCTATCACGTCTCCAATAATTAGATCTGAATCTGATTTGGAGGATCTTCAAAACACCTTTCAAAGATCAGTAGTTGTCCTTTGCTGCAGTATAACCTTCTAGCTTTCTATCACCTTTCTCTCGCCTGGATCGCACCAACTGAAATCCCAAACTACTTTGGGTGTGGAGAGGAGAGGGAGAAGATGGGCTTGGCATGGAGGAGGAAGTGAGAGGCAGCCTTGGGGTGTGGAAATTGTGTTCTCTCTTTGAGTTGGGCGTAGGGTCTTATTTATAGACTATGCATGATCCAACTCCTCTTCTTCCCAACCAATCATAATCCTTTGTAAAATTAGATCTAAATCTGATTGATGGGAATAGAGTCCCTTGGATTTATCCTTAGATGGTGCCTAAGACCAGTCAAAGTTGGTTCTTAGGAGGAGTCTATTCGGAATCCAAAAAGGAGATGGAGTCCCTATCCAATAGGGACTCCTGGGCGCCTCCAGCTGGCGTGCGCCCTCCTTCTTGCCAGCTTCTGGCAGGGGGACAAGTCCTCACCAGCTCTTCAATAGGTGCGTGACACATGGACAGAAGTTAAACTGTCAATGGTCAACATTTGACCAGTCAAAGGTCAACTTTTGACTAAAATCAAAGGACGAGAAATGACAGATGACCAAAAATGGCAGGTATTGTCTTACAAAATAAGACAACCCTTTCCTGACCTGGACAGACTCCAGTCAGATCAAGTGATGGCTTTTGATCGAGCACAAACTCCTTTGGCTCAGTTAGAACAACTATTTATGATAGTAAAAGAAGAACGTTAGGTTCAATCGAGTGCTAGCACGATTTTTTTGAACCTAATTGAATCTCATTCAGATCAATTGAACTGGATCAGTTCAATTGATGATCACCAGATTCAAATCCTTGTTTGTGTGATCCAGTTAGGTTTAGTTTTATATGGTAATGGGATATGTCATGATCTCTATCATCGACATCATCAAAACTCCTTTCGATGGATTAAAACTCTTCTAATTCGAACAGCTAGAATGATCGATCAAATAAATCATTCTAATTACTCCCAAAATCCATCAGTGATACCTAGTAGTATATGGTGGCAACCCATCAGAGCTAAATGCGAATCTCTTGGTACAGCTACCTATGTGATTAAGTTCTTCTATCTTGAGCCCCGATCAGATTAGGGTTAAGGTGAACTCGTCAAACCCTAGTTTCTGTCATATGATGTAATCATTCGATTCAAGTCCGATGTGAAAACCTAAATAGAAACTCTTTCTATTATTTCACTCTGCCATGGCCATGGGCTTCTGGACTTGATTATCATGATCATCATAGGGCTGCTCCTCTACCATCGAGGTAGATAGATTCCATCTTGATGCAATCCAGTTCCTACAATGAACATGCTATAACCAACATACACTTTAGGATTCTGAATGGCTAGGAGACCGAGTTATGGTGTAGTCAAACTATAACACCCTCAAGGTGAACTGTCGATGCACCTCAAGTCAAAGAACCAAACACATTACTGTTGCATCGAGTCAATCATTGATGAGAAGGTAGACTTCCTAATGACTATTCAAGGTGGTCACGCTCGGTGCCCTCATTCTCTAACGAGTATCTGTACTCTCACTCTAGTATCTCCACACCGTAGAATCAAGACTCATCTACTAAAGAGAAGCGATTGCACACCAACCTTTCCAGATCAATCACCATCCTCGTGATGATCCTATGGTCGGAAGCATTTTATGAGTTAATAATGATTATTCATGTCTTAAATTTTCAACTCTTGAAAATATGAATTATCATTACTATTAACTCAAAGGATGTATCACAAACACTAAATACACATATATAATAGAAAATAACCCATTTTATTGACTATAGTCAAAATTATAATTTTGTTCCTAGAAGTGTATTACAAGTGTCATCCAATTCTGGCTTATAGGGTATATATATCTAACATCACGGCCTAGAATGTGCGTATACTCCTGGGCTACACGATTCTCTCGATTCTGATGGAAGGTAGCATAACAAGTATTCAAATAAATAATAAATATTTAAAAAATATTTAAATAAAATTTTAAGTGTATTGAAAAATTTAAAAGTTAGAAATTTTACCTCGAACTCCTAGCTCCTCTAGTGTCTAACCATCCTTTTCCACTGAGTCAGAGGATAGTCTTGTATCCAGGGAATAAGCTCCTTCAAAGTGTCTCATCGGTGCTCGAGCCATCCTTTGTGGAGCTTGATCTTGTAATCCCAGTACAACTCTTCGATCCTCCTCGGTCAGGCATCTCGAGCCCTCTCGTGATCGAAAAAATCATACCTCCTCTGCACAAAGTTATCAAAAATTAGTTACAAAATTATTCCAATCAAACATATATAATGTAAACATATAAAATGTATAAATATAACTAAGATGCACATACTTACCCATATCTCCTTCCATACCCGATTTCTGACGGTAGCATCCATCAAATGCCAGTCTTTGAGCTCTACGAGAATGATGTCCGACCGCCTCACAAGCACTCTAAAAAAGGAATGCATCTTCCGCACGGTCTTCCCCCCGACCTCCCCTCCGCATCGTAATAAACCATCACCTGATGCTGACGATTCCACATGTGTGCCATACCTATGGGATCTTGAAATGTTCGACTGGATGATACACCTGCAATGCAAATACGCTATGTAAATATATAAGTGTACAAATAATGTATAAAAAATAAAGTTGTGCTAATATAATAAAAATGTACACTCAGATTCCTGCATAGTAGCATGTGTCTCAGATATGGACGACGGTAGAGGCTCAGCTATTGGTGGAGTAGATGTCACCGGTGGAGTAGATGCCGATGGCGGAGGTCCCTAAGTAGCCCATGTCGAGGTAGACAGAGTATGCTCCGACTACTCCTCAGATGCTGAACTACGTGTAATCCACCGAAGGACAGGGGTGAAAGCTAGATGGCATTTCAATGCCATCATGACTTGCAATATTAATGAATATTAATCAATATAACATGTTGAACAATAATATTAGTATAACATCAATAAATAGTCTCTAATATGTACACTAATCAATTGATGGGTCTATCGTTATGCAATGCAATAAACAAAAGCAATAAGATATAAACATACAAAAAATGTTATGCAATAAATTCTATAACATGAATTACATTCATAAATAATTAAGGATGAGCAACATTTGTAGATCCGATCTCTTGCACGAACCTTGGTGTTAATCCAAAAACTTGAAAGAAGAACAAAGTAGATGATGGCGGCACCTTAGGGCTTAAAGTTGGAATCTTAGAGAAACATATCAAATTCTATTCACTCAGAAGTCGAGCTGGCTCCGTGCTTGAGACATCCAGCTCGGATCCTCCCTCAATCGACTCGATCACGGCCCAAGCCAGCTCGGGTGTGTATCCGAGCCAGCTCGGCTGCGTGCCATCCCCTTGATAACTTTCTCTCTCCCTCTCTCGATCTCTCTCATCAGCGATGGCGGCGAGGCCGAACCCCTCCCTCCCAGCTTTTCCATCTCTCGATCTTCCTCTCTCCCTCTCTCGATCTCCCTCATCGGCAAGATCGGACCCCATCCCTCCCTCTCTCACTCTCTCGATCTCCCTCATCGATAAGGTCGGATTCCATCCCTCCAAGTGATGCCGGTGAAGCCGGATCACCTTTTTTCCTCTCTCTCTCTCTCTCAATCTGCCACTCTCCCTCTCTTGATCTCCCTCACCGATGAGGTCGGACCCCCTCCCTCACTGCCCCCCTCCCTCCCAATGATGGCTACAAGACTGGATCCCCTTCCTCCCAATGATGGCGGTGTGGCTGGATCCCTCCCTTCCTCTCTTCCTCTCTCAATCTCCCTCGCTGATAAGGCCAGACCCCCTCCCTCCCTCCCACTCTCGTTATCCCTTGCCGACGGTCGATGAGTGATCGGCCCTCCCTCTCTCAATCTATCGGTCTCCCTCTCAATCTCTTCGTTTCTTAGTTTTGAATCTCAAAATCGGGTCCGGCCTTCCAAGATCCATTAGGATCCGGATCTGGTACTTCAAGTATAGACCCATTGGATATTCGAATTCGAATCTAGTACCAATAATTAAAATTGGATCTGGATCTGAATATCTAGGTTCCAAACCGAACCCAACCTGTTGACAGATCTAGTTCACAGCCGCCAACATGGCACAACCCAAGGCTACCGCCACGACACGACCCAAAAACTACGACATGCAGATAATTATAATATTTATAATAAATATTTATAATATTTATCATAAATATTTTATAAATTATTATAAATATACATGATTAATAAATAATATTATAAAATTAAAAAAATTATGCCTACAGCTATAGAGAACGGATCGCACCGAAAGCTCCGAGGGTCGCCGATAATGATTCTAGAGGAGGACGACGGTACTAGAGGTAACCTATGAAATAAAAGTAAGATAGTGAGATAGAGAAGAGAGAGAAAGAGGAAAGAGAGAGAGCAGGGGTGGCTGGGGATGGGGGGCTAGGGGGAGGGGGCACAATAATAAAGAGCTCGGGAGGCATAGTGATGGAGGGTCGACGATCGAGAGGAGGAGTGTGGGGGTGGGAGGTCGGGTGGGGGGTGGCGAGGAGGGGCGTCGGGGATGGAGGGAAGGAGGGGCAGTCGAGGGGAGGGTGGGGGGTGGGGGTGGTGGCGAGGGGCAGCCCGAGATGGGGGGCTGGGGGTTGGCAGGGTGGCGGGGAGGGGCGGCCGGGGATGGGGGGTGTTGGGGATAAATCCCGCTCCTGCCGAAGCCCGGCCCGACGCTCAGCATAATGCAAACAGTAGCCACAGAAGAGCTTCAGCGCACTAGTCTAGCCGAACTCCTTCAGCCGGCCGAACTGCATAGAGACCGAACTCCTTCAGCCGACCGAACTGCCTAGAGGCCGAACTCCCCAGCGCCCAGGCTCCGGGCCGAACTCCTTCAGCCGGCCGAACTGCCTAGAGGCCGAGCTCCTTGGACTCCAAGCGGCAGGAGTTCTTCAGGAGACGGACTCCTCCCAGACACCCGTTCGGCCATCCGAGCTCCTACAAACCTCTCTGCGGCCGAGCTCCTCCTGGGTTTCTCCTTCAGCCGAACTCTCCTACAAGTTCGAACTCCTCTGGACGAACTGTCGCCTGCAACGAGACCGAACGATGCCTTACTCTCCGTACCGAACTCCATGCGGCCCGCGACTTGCCAGTATGGCTCCCACGATCCACTGGACGACGCCTTCCTCTCCGTACCGGACTCCATGCGGCCCACGATGTGCCAGTATGGCTCCCACGATCCATCGGACGATGCCATCCTCTCCGTACCGGACTTCATGCTGCCCCAGCGACTCTCCGCCAGACGGCATGACCGTCACCATCAACTAAGCTCCGCTATAAAAAGGACCCCTCTAGATACGCTAATCTCTCTCTCCAAACTCTAAGCTCTCCTCCTCATCTCTAAGCTCCGGAACTCATTCTGAGCACTCCATTCCTGTTGACCAAAAACTGACTTGAGCGTCGGAGGGTCCTACCGAAGCCACCCCCACTGGCTCCAAGTGGGACTTTATTTTGCAGGTCCCCGACGGCGACCTCAGTGGCCCCCACTCCAGCTACCTCCGGCGACGATGAGTTTTTGCACCAACAGATTGGCGCTAGAAGGAGGGTTTGAACCTTCGAGGTTCCCTTCTTCTTAAAGGAGTGCTCGGCGATGATTTCTTTCTCTTCGGAGATCCGTTCTTCCTTCTCTTCCGAAGAGAAAATGCCCGCCAGAAGGACTTCGACTCGACGCTCGGCGGCCTCCGCAGCTCGATCCCCTCCTAATCCGTCTATTCCCGCTCCAGCCCCGGTGACTCAGCCCCCGTCTATAGCCGCGGTGGATATGGAGCAGTTCAACCAGCTCGTCCAGCAGGTGCGTGGTCTCATGGAGGCGGTGCAGGCAGTGCTACACCAACAAGCCCCAGTGCCAGCCCAACCGATGCGGGACTCTTCGAAGTTGAGTGATCCGGTCCAAGAGCGATCGACCTGGGTGGCCCGACCTCCGATACCCGGATTGGAGAGGCGGAGGAGGGAGAGCCCTTGTTCGGATCATGGATCAGCCAAGGGTGAAGCCTCGCGCCCATCCCACCAAAAAGCCTTAGAGATCAGAGACCGTGAAGACCTACTGGACCAAAGGCTCTTGGAAATGAATAGGTGAATTGACGAACTTCGCCCCCTCTCGCATGGTAATGACGTTTGTACAGACCCTCCTTTTTCATAGAAAATCATGCAGGAGCCGATCCCGCCGAACTTCAAGCTCCCACAATTTGAGAGCTACGACGGGACCGCCGACCCGGTCGACCACTTGGAAGCCTTCCGAATGACGATGCTGCTCCACGGCGCGCCAGATGCCATATTGTGCCGGGCTTTCCCCTCTACCCTTAAAGGGGCTGTCAGGAACTGGTACTCGATGCTCAAGCCGAGTACCATCTTATCGTTTGACCAGATGGGTCAACAATTTGCAGCCCATTTCATCAGTAGCAGGCGGCCACGCCGAGGTTCGAATTCCTTGATGGCCATCAGGCAGAAGGAGGGGGAACACATCCGGGCCTACGTCATCCGATTTAACGCGACCGCGCTGGAAGTCCGGAACCTGGACCAATCAGTCGCCATGGCCACCCTCAAGGGCGGCCTTCAGAAGAATGACTTGTTATTCTTCCTAGAGAAAAGGTATCCCAGGAACTTCGTCGATCTGCTGGCTCAGGCCGAGAGATATGCCCGTGCGGAAGAAGCCTTCAAGCTGAGGGACGAAGAAGCCTTAAGGGAGCGGCTCGCAGACAATAGAGGGCCGATTGAAGTTCGGCCACGCTCACGGACTCCCTCTGGTAGTAGGTGGGCCCGAACTCCCAGAGAAGCGCTAAGAAGCCCACCTCCTAAAAGATTCCGTGACTATGCCCCCCTCAACGCTCCTCGAACTCAGATCCTCACCGAAGTTAAGAATCAACTGCCAAGACCAGAAGGATTACGATCTCCCCCAAACAAGCGTGACCGAAGCAAGTACTGCCTCTACCATCGTGACCACGGCCACGACACTGAGGAGTGCATCCAGCTTCGAGATGAAATTGAGGAGCTCGTCAGAAAGGGACGGCTGGGTAAATTCATTCGACACCAGTCTGAAGATCGGTGAAGGGCGCTGCCGTAACGAGAAACGATAAGGTCGGCCACCTCACGACGTCGTCAACGTTACTCCAGGACCCAGCATCGAAGCCAACAGAAGCACGCTTCTCGAAGGAAGGCGGCATTAGATAGAAAAGGTCATCCGCATGAAGAAGCGCGGAGGAACGATGCTACCACGACCCCAGATCACAAAGAATTTGGGAAAAAATTGATAGTAACTTCCTTTCAATAAAGTTTTTCCCTTTCAATAGTCTATTATTTTTGGACGCCAAAACTATGTAATGACTGGGAAAGAAGCAGTCAATAATCGCCGTGTTAGGAACAGGAGGAGAACCTCGTCCTAATGCGAAAAGCAACCTCGGCCAAAGATAAGATCTCTCCCGAGAAGTTCGGCCAGAGATAAGATCTCTCCCGAAAGACAACCTTGGCCAGAGATAAGATCTCTTCCGAGCAGTTCGGCCAGAGATAAGATCTCTCCCAAAAAATAACGTCGGCCAGAGATAAGATCTCTCCCGAAAAGCAACCTCGGCCAGAGATAAGATCTCTCCCGAGCAACTCGGCCAGAGATAAGATCTCTAGCGAGCAGTTCGGCCAGAGATAAGATCTCTTCCGAAAAGCAACCTCGGTCAGAGATAAGATCTCTCCCGAGTAGTTCGGCCAGAGATAAGATCTCTCCCGAGCGATAACCTCGGCCAGAGATAAGATCTCTTCCGAGCAGTTCGGTCAGAGATAAGATCTCTCCCGAAGAGCAACCTCAGCCAGAGATAAGATCTCTCTCGAGCAGTTCGGCCAGAGATAAGATCTCTTTCGAAAAACAACATCGGCCAGAGATAAGATCTCTCCCGAAAAGCAACCTCGGCCAGAGATAAGATCTCTCCTAAGCACCTCGGCCAGAGATAAGATCTCTTTCGAGCGACAACCTCGGCTAGAGATAAGATCTCTCCCGAGCAGTTCGGCCAGAGATAAGATCTCTCCCAAAAAACGACGTCGGCCAGAGATAAGATCTCTTCCGAAAAGCAACCTCGGTCAGAGATAAGATCTCTCCCGAGCAGTTCAGCCAGAGATAAGATCTCTCCTGAGCGACAACCTCGGCCAGAGATAAGATCTCTCCCGAGCAGTTTGGCCAGAGATAAGATCTCTCCTGAAAGACAACCTCGACCAGAGATAAGATCTCTCCCGAGCAGTTCGGCCAGAGATAAGATCTCTCCCCGAAAAGCAACCTCGGCCAGAGATAAGATCTCTCCCGAGCACCTCGGCTAGAGATAAGATCTCTCCCGAGCAGTTCGGCCAGAGATAAGATCTCTCCCGAGCGACAACCTCAGTCAGACATAAGATCTCTCTCGAGCAGTTCGGCCAGAGATAAGATCTCTCCCGAAAAGCAACCTCAGCCAGAGATAAGATCTCTCTCAAGCAATTCAGTAGGAGATAAGATCTCCTCCGAGTGCGCAATTCAACTTCGACTGCAGGAGATAAGATCTCCCCCGAGGGAAGCTCGACTGCAGGAGATAAGATCTCCCCCGAGCGCGCAATTCAACTTCGACTGCAGGAGATAAGATCTCCCCCGAGGGAAGCTCTGCTGTAGGAGATAAGATCTCCTCCGAGCGCGCAGTTCAACTTCGGCTGCAGGAGATAAGATCTTCCCTGAGGGAAGCTCGACTGCAGGAGATAAGATCTCCCCCGAGCGCGTAATTCAACTTCGACTGCAGGAGATAAGATCTCTCCCGAGGGAAGCTCGGCTGTAGGAGATAAGATCTCCCCCGAGTGCGCAATTCGACTTCGGCTGTAGGAGATAAGATCTCTCCCGAGGAAAGCCCGACTGCAGGAGATAAGGTCTCCCCCGAGTCAACCTTGGCTGCGAAAGATGAGATCTCCCCCAAGTGACCGCGACAACCTTGGCTATGGGAGAGGAGGTCTCCCCCGAGTCAACTTCAACTGATGGAGACAATGTCGCCCCTGAGGAGCTCAACTCCGACCTCGACCATAGAAGGCAAGATTTACGTCAGCCTCAACATCGGCTTCATCAACTTTGGCTGGAAATGAGCCCCGCTTCAACTCCAAACATCGGCTGGAGATGAGGTCTCCCCCAAGCCTCAGCTGCAACTTCGACATCAACATTGGCTGGAGATGAGACCTCCCCCAAGCTTCAGCTGCAACAAGCATGGTGCCCGAAAGAGGACTTCGGCAGTCGCCTGTCTTGGTACTCCCTTCCTTTGAATTTCGAACTCGGGAGTGGGGGGACTACTGTTGGGGATAAATCCCGCTCCTGTCGAAGCCCGGCTCGACGCTCAGCATAATGCAAACAGTAGCCACAGAAGAGCTTCAGCGCACTAGTCTAGCCAAACTCCTTCAGCCGACCGAACTGCATAGAGACCGAACTCCTTCAGCCGGTCGAACTGCCTAGAGGCTGAACTCCCCAGCGCCCAGGCTCCAGGCCGAACTCCTTCAGCCGACCGAACTGCCTAGAGGCCGAGCTCCTTGGACTCCAAGCGGCAGGAGTTCTTCAAGAGACGGACTCCTCCTAGATGCCCGTTCGGCCATCCGAGCTCCTACAAACCTCTCTACGGCCAAGCTCCTCCTAGGTTTCTCCTTCAGCCAAACTCTCCTACAAGTTCGAACTCCTCTGGACGAACTGTCACCTGCAACGAGACCGGATGATGCCTTACTCTCCGTATCGGACTCCATGCGGCCCGCGACTTGCCAGTATGGCTCCTACGATCCATCGGACGATGCCTTCCTCTCCGTACCGAACTCCATGCGGCCCACGACATGCCAGTATGGCTCCCATGATCCATCGAATGACGCCATCCTCTCCGTACCGGACTCCATGCTGCCCTAGTGACTCTCTGCCAGACGGCATGGCCGTCACCATCAACTAAGCTCCGCTATAAAAAGGACCCCTCCAGATATGCTAATCTCTCTCTCCAAACTCTAAGCTCTCCTCCTCATCTCTAAGCTCCAAAACTCATTCCGAGCACTCCATTCCTGTTGACCAAAAATTGACTTGAGCGTCGGAGGGTCCTGCCGGAGCCACCCCCACCGGCTCCGAGCGGGACTTCATTTTGCAGGTCCCCGGTGGCGACCTCAGCGGCCCCCACTCTGGCTACCTCCGGCGATGATGAGTTTTTCCACCAACAGGGGGGAAGGAGGGGAGGTCGGAGGGAGGGTGGGGATCGGGTGGGGGTGGTGGGTGGTGGAGAGGAGTGGCCGAGGATGGGGGGAAGCAGGTGCAGTCGGGGGGAAGGTGGGGGTGGGGGCTAGGTGGGAGGTGGTGGGGAGGGGTCAGAGATGGGGGGCTGGGGGATGGTAGGGTGGGGTAGGGGCGGCCAGGGATGGGGGCAAGGAGGGGCGGCCGAGGGAGGGTGAGGGAGCCGAGGATGGGGGGAAGGAGTGGCTGGAGGGAGGGTGGGGTGGTGGGGAGGAGCGGATGGGGATGGAGGGAAGGAGGGGCGACTGGGAGGAGGATAGGGGGTGGGGGTCGGATGGGGGGTGGCAGGGAGGGGCGGCCCGAGATGGGGGGGGCCAGAGGGGGAGGAGGAAGGAGAGGTGGCACCGACTGAGGGGGAAGGAGGGGCGGAGCCAGTCGGGGGGAAGAAGCCTCACTGGTGATGGAGAGGAGGGGGAGAGACAGAGAGAGAGAGATTGAGTGCGCACGAAAGGAAAGCAGAAAAAATTTAAGAATTTTTAACTTAACCTATGATAGTGGTTATCGAACTGTTGTCATAGATCTATGGCAGTGGTTACCCAAAACCACTATCATAGATCTACGGCAGCTGTTCTACAACTGTTGCCATAGATCTATAGCAGCGATTTTTGATAACCACTGCCGAAGGTTGAAAATAAATTTTTTTATTTTTTTTAAATATTATATAATTTTAAAATTTAATGTCCATCTTTATCATTCATTATCTAAATAATTATCATTAGAGTGTCATCGCAAAAGGTCGCCTCAATCCGATGGTCCTAGTTTCATCGATTAGAAAAATTCAATTTTAACGATCACGAACGACGATGCGATGATCTGATAGATGAAGACCTCCAATGGATCCAAAAATTTATAAATATGATCATGATGATGTTTGTAGTATACTATCAAAGTTTCACTTCAATCGGATATCGTTATCATGGTCAATTTAGTACGGAATGATTTCGATCGTTAAATTAGAAACATGCGATCAAAGGGTTAAATGACGTTCGATTATGAGATAATTTTTTAGTTAAATAATTTTTGTTATAATTTTAAATATTTTATATGGTGATGATAGTAAAATTTAAATTATTTTCATATAAACTATTCATGTTAAGCAGATATTGTAAAAGCATGAGCATAACAACTAGTGAAGTTTTAGAATGGTTATCAGGAGACGTATAGTTTTAGATCATTCTTCATCCCACGAGTTGAATTTTATAATCACCACCATAAAAAATAATTAAAGTAGTAGCCTAGATCATTTATAAAAAAAATTATCTCATAATTGAACATCATTTGGTCTTTTGATCACTCATTTATCGTTTAACGATCGAAACTAATCTATACTAAATTGACCAAGATAATGATATCTGATTGAAGTAAAACTTTGATGAAATGCTACAAACATCATCAAGATCATCATTGCAGATTTTTGGATCCATCGGAGATCTCCATCTATCAGATCATTGCATTATCGTTCGTGGTCATCGAAATCAAATTTTTCTGATCGACGAAGCTAGGGCCATCGGATCGAGGCGATCTTTTGCGAAGATACTTTAATGATAATTATTTAGATAATAAATAATGAAGATGGTCATTAAATTTTAAAATTATATAATATTTAAAAAAAATATATGGCAGTGGTTACAATTAACCGCTGCCATAAATAAGCTTATAGCAATGGTTCCTACTAACCGCTGCTATATGTCCAACCTATGGTAGTAGTTACAATGAACCGCTGCTATAGGTCCGACCTATGGCAATGGTTATAATGAACCACTGCTATAGGTCCGACCTATAGCAGCAGTTAAAAAAACACAGCTACCATAGGATTTATGGCAGAGATTTTGAAAACCACTATCATAGTTTGTGCTGCCATAGAATCTTTTTATTGTAGTAAATACGATTGATGTTTGACCTAATGCAAGTGTTGTAGGAGGATTGATTAGCAATTGGAATGCTAATTGGCTCAATTTAATTGAGAAATTGGGTTGAGATCAAGTCTAATTGAATTAGATTCAATTAGAATTGGTTTGGACTTAATTGGGTTAAGTCCAATTGATTTGTTAGATAAGCCAATTACAAGAAAAAATTAACTCCTAGTTGGACTAGGATTTAAGTGCATCTAATTCCAAAATTGACTTTAGATTTAAGTCAGAATTAAATATAATTTAATCTAATTTAATTAGGCTTCTAATTAGACTAGGATCACTCTCAATTAGGTTGAATTTTATCTAGTTTAAATTAGTTTTGATTTAGGTTCAAAATAATTTTGACCTAGTCAAACATAATAAGTCTCAATTGGACTGGAACTCTCACTCTTCCCTTGCACTAATGGTCCCATGCTTCAATATTTAATTTTAGATTTTTTTCTATGATTTTCATGCCTAAGAAATAATTTTCCACATCCCATTATCTCAAAAATTAAATTTAAATTTGATTTGGTCAAAATTAGAAAGTAGTTGTGCATAGGATTCTATTTGATAGAGTCCTAGTTATCCAAAACACCTCCTCTCTTTATGGAATTTTCTCCATGCCACCCTCTAATTTTTTGTGTGCCTTCTCTCCACTTTTTGAGCCATGGTTTTTATGTTCTCCATGCACAAAAATCTAGGGAGGCATCCAAGAGTTGGATGCCCCCTAAATTTCTTCTTGTTTTCTTGTTTGACTAGGTCTCTTGACCTAGTCTTCCTAAATATTGGGGCACCTCCTATGAGATGGCTAGAGGATGTGATAAATTTTAGAAAAATCATGAAAAATAAGAGAAGAAGGAGAATAAGATGTGGAGGATTTGTAGCACCAAGATTCATGGAGAAAGGCCTTCAATTAAGACATCAAAGGTTAATGTCTTGAAGAGACAAGGTAAGAGAAGATTGTCTTCTCTTATATTTTTTCTTTTATATTTCTCTCTTTCTATTTTATTTATAATTTTTATATGATAAAAATTTAAGAGAGAGAGAGGATTTGGGTTTGGTGATGAGTGCTCCAAGTTGTTGGGGCATGGTGTTAATTTTTTGGACATGATCTAATCATGTCCTGATGAGAGAAGGAGAAGAGAAGAAAGATCTTCTCTTAGGATTTCTTAGAGAACCTTTCCTCTCCAATTTTTGTAGAAATTTTATATGATGAAAATTAGAAATGTTAGATCTAGAAACTTAAGAAAAATTCTAGAGGAGAAGGTCTCCTCTTGTCCTAGCATAGAGATGTTTTCAGGACATCAACCGTTGATGTCCTGAAGGAGAAGATTTATCTTCTCTTAGGATTTATTTTTTCATGTTCTTATTTTTTGATTTTTGGGAGACCTAAGGGTTGGATTTCTTCCTTGTTCCTCCTCATATTCTTCATCTCTTGGAGTGTCTAAGAGATCTGAAGAATATGTATTTGATTAACCATCAGGAGGGATCCACGAAAAGCTAGCACTTCGAGCGGATCTTCATTCGACGAACCTTCGATCTGTGTTGTAAGTTCGTATGGATCACCTATAGAGGTCAGATACTTGTGCGGCTCCAAAGGCAACAAAAAATTTAACCACAGAGTTCTTGATCCACACAAAGATAATAGATCTGATCTCTTGATGATCTAGATGCGATCTAGGGTTAGATCTAGAATTATTCTAGATCTAGATATTGATATGATCAATACCACTTATGATTAATTTAATTTCAGATTTATATTTACATCATAACATATTATGAATCCTTGATGTAGGATTTTATAATTTGATTACATGCATGTTGTAGATTAAACAGTTTAATCTATGTCTTCCGCTACTTTATGTTTCGAAAAAATTTTGAAATCTATGCATGAAATCCTATATGTTTTCCAACAAATACATCTTCAGATAAGCTTGCACTATTCATTAAGAAATGTTGGACTATTGAGGCATAACACAATGGTACCCCAGTTTTCATCCAATATTACATGAGCATTAAAAGGGCAAGTTTATGACTTAGGTGTCATGGATTCAAAACACTACAATAGCTTCTCCATATATAGGAGTAAGGTTGCATGCATCTGATCCTTCCTAGAATCTATGGCAGTGGGACGCTTGTGTACTAGGATATTTTTTAATATATTTAAGCAATAACTTATTGAATGGATCCATTTAGAATGAGTTTGAAATATCTAAGAAAATAGACTAGTAGCGATGGCTAATTGTCGTCGCTAATAGATATTTTGCCATCACTAATACTATTAGCAATGGCATTCCGTCACTAATTGATGATCGAAAAAAAATCTAGTTGCTAATTCTGGCTATTAGCAATAGGTTACTTAGCCATCGCTACTATCAGTTATTAGTAATAGTATTAGCAATGGCTATAGTCTATTATTATTTATTTTTTAATTTTTAAATAAAATATTTAAAAAATTTAAAAATAATTAGCGATGGCTTTTTTATCACTAATATTATCCTAATTCCATCAATAATAGTTAATTTTATTTTTTTTAAAAAAAATTATAATAATATTTTATTATAAGCGATGGCTAAAGCATCGCTAATACCATCGATAATAGTTAATTTTATATTTTAAAAAGATTTATAATAATATTTTTTAAAATCTATTTTTTAATTAATCATAATCGATTATGATTCCTAACATCTGTTATAATTAAAATTCAAAAATAATATAATAATTATAAATAAAAAACTAATTATATTATATTAAAAATATAAATTATATAATTTTACAAGTAGTATCAAAAAAATATAATACAGCAAAATAAAAAAAATCAGTATAAATCCTCCTCATCGTCCTCCTCCTCCACCTCCTGCTCCTCTCCAGCAGCTGGTGGATGAGAGTTGGATGTTCCAGCAATTTGAAAGAAAAATAAAATATTATTAATAAGTTTTAATATAAATTTTAAATATATTATTCCTACATATTTCATTTAATGATACGGAGCTATAGATATTCCTAGCCTATCAACTGGATGGCTAGATTCAATTTTTAATCCCTATATTTTTTTTCAACTTAAACCTAAATATGTGACACTACTACAAAATGGGGCTATGACAGCGCTTACTATTGCAGCGGTTTGAAAACTGCTACCATAGGTATCTAAGATAGTGGTTCGACCTAACCGCTATCATAAGTAGACTATGACGGCGGTTATAAAAAATTGCTACCATATGTCCAATCTATGGTGATGGTTATATAAAACTATTGTCATTGATCTAATCTATAGCAGTAGTTACGTAAAATCGCTGCCAAAAATTTGACTAATTATAGCAATTAATCAACTGCTGCTATATGTTCAATCAGTGAAAGTGGTTATATTTAATCGCTGCCATAGGTTCGACCTATGGCAATAGTTTTATGTAACCGCTGTCATAGATTGAATATATGGTAGCGGTTTTTTATAACTGCTGCGATATGTATAAAATATAAACTTTTTATATTTTTCTCTAAATATGATATAATTTTAAAATTTAAAGTTTATCTTTATTGTTCATTATCTAAATAATTATCATTAGAGTGTTATTATAAAAGATCGCCTTAATCCGATAGTCCTAGCTATGTCAATCGATAAAATTTAATTTTGACGATCACGAATGATCGCATGATGATTTGATAGATAAAGATCATCAATTGATCTAAAACCTTGCAATGATGATCTTAATAATATTTATAGCATATTATCAAAATTTTACTTTAATAAAATATCATTATCATGGTCAATCTAACACTTAAAGATTTCAGTCGTTAAATAAAAAATGAGTGATCAAAAGGCCAAATAGCATCTGATTATAAGATGATTTTTTAGATAAATGATCTTTGATACTACTTTGATCATTTGTATGGTGGTGATTATAATATTCAAACTGTATGTATATGAACGATCCAAAACTATATGTCTTCTGATACTCGTTTTTAAAGATCTTACGTAATTATGCTTATGCTTTTATAAGATAAATTTAACATGGATAGTTCATATAGATACGGTTTGAATTTAATGATTACCATCATATAAATAATTAAAATAGTAGCAAAGATCAATTATCTAAAAATTATCTATAAATCAAACACCATGTGGCCTTTTGATCATTTATTTTTCATTTAACGACCAAAATCATCCAATGCTAGATTGACCATGATAATGATGTCTGACATAAATCAAATTTTGATAGTATACTGTAAATATCATCGAGATCATAGTTGTAAGTTTTTAGATCAATCAATGATCTTTATCTATCAAATTATCATACGGTCGTTCATGACCGTCGAAATCAAATTTTATCGATCGACATAGCTAAGACTATTGGATCGAGGTGATCTTTTGTGATGATACTTTAATGATAACTATTTAGATAATGAATGGTTAAGATAGACTTCAAATTCTAAAATTATACTATATTTAGAGAAAAATATGAAAAAATCTATATTATGCATCTATAATAGTGGTTGCAAAAATCATTGCTATAGGATCTATTACAGTGGTTGATAATCGCTGCTATAAATAAATGATAATAATTTTATATAACCATTGTCATAGATCTATGGTAGCGATTTTGAAAATCGCTGCTATAGGTTAGGCTAAATTTTTCAGCACGTCCACTTTTCATCTTTCCTCTTGTTCACTCTCTCTCTCCTCTCTACTCGAGCCCTAGCTGCCCTCCCTGCTACTGACCTGCCCCTCTATCGGCCTGTCCCATCATTGATCGCCTCCCTCTAGTGCTGCCCCCCTCCCTCCCTCTCTCCCTCTTCTTGCCTTGGCTACCCGTGCCCTAGCTATCCACCCAACCACCAGCCCACCTACTGCCGCCCCCTCCCTTGACCCTGCCATCAACTCCAGCCCCCTCAGCCTTGGCTCCCTTTACCTTAGCCTAATTACCTCCCTCGGCCCCACCTTCCCATCCTTGTCAGCCTCACCTCCCTCGATCCCGTTCCCCACCGCCCCCTTCCCTCTAGCACAACTGTAGGCCCACCCCACCACCAGCTCTAGCCCCCTCAGCCCCAATTTTTTTTGGCCTACCCCTTCTATCTAGCACCACCACCACCCACCCCGCCACTGCCGACCCTTCCTCTAGTGCCGCCGTCGGCAACCTTTACAGTTTGCACGACCCCTTCCTTATAGTAGTTATAATTTTTTATATAATTTTATAATAATACTAATATTTAATTATAATATTCATAATAATATTTATAATTATATTTATTTATAATATTATTAATATTTATAATAATAATTATAAATATTATTATAATATTATTATAATAATATTATAATAATGTCTTTATTATTTATAACAAAAATGAGGTTATAAAAAATTATTTAATTTTATTTTTATAAAATAGTTTTTTTTTTTTTATAAAGAGGCTGTCATGTTTTCGAATGGTTAATTCTTAGTATGATTTTAGTGATATGGGTTTTCTTGTTTTTTCTCTTCTTCTGCAAATTTATTAATAATTTTGAATGGTAAGACAATCTTGGATGGTCAGCGACTATTTAGCAAGCAATCGTTCGCAATCGATTTGGTTTAGTTGTAATGGATATCCAAAGTATTTTTACAATGCATGATTAAATGATGAATCTGAGCCTTCTTTTTAATTTTTTTTATTTTTATTATTTTTATATTTAAAAAGAATCTTCATTGGTGGATTCTAGGCCATGTCGATGGTTGTAGACCGCCCCGATGCATTCTGAGTCATGCCCCCATGGATGATGCTTGGTATGTGGTGCGGCTCCATTTGGAGGTAGAGAAAATCTTTCACGTCATGTACTGCAATTTTTTAGATATCTACAACAAGCTCAACTTATCCATGTAGATATATTAGAAAGAACAATCATCTAGATTAACCAAAATAAACTTATAATAAAGTCACAAACCATAACATTAATTTTTAATGCAATATTTTCTAGATACTGCTTGTTTTCTCTATTAGATACATGCTTTGGTAAGCAGCATTGCTATATAATGCCAAGCTCAATATCACATACCCGCTTGACCTTTTCTATCAATAGATTATGATGTAAAAGTATGGTAAGATTTAAATAGACTCTAATTTATTATAATATAAAATAAACAAACCATAATGGCCTCTTATTTCAGGCAGGATAACAATCAGCAATTGGATATGTTTCCTCTAGTGAGATAGTCTTTTCGTAGATTGATCATAGACCACTTTAAGGATAAATTTTATATCAAATTGGCAAAAAAATATAGATTGATCACTAGCACAAAATCAAACAATATAGACATTATACTAGAAAAATAAATAGGAGAGAGATCCAACTAGAGTAGCAAAAATCATGCCTTAAAAATGGAAGAAGAATTTTCAAAAATTCTAAAGATTGTTAATGTTCATTAATGTTATAGGTCACGATGGTACCGAAATGCCATCTAGCTTTCACCCCTACCTCTTGACGGGCTATGCGAAGCTCTGCATCTAAGTCGCAGCCAAAGCATACTCCATCCACCTTCGCATCAGCTTTGGCTTCGGTTGCCCAGGCATCATCGACATCTACTTCTCCACCAGCATTTACTCCATCGAATCTGAGTCTCCACCATCAGCCATATCTCTAGTACATGCTCCACCCACCGATGAGTCTCCACTAGCATCCACGTCACACGATCCAATGGCTAGTGAGAGTAGATTTTTATTATATCAATTATTTATTTATTTATATAGTTATTGTATACTCTTATATATTTGTATGATGTATTTTCATTATAGGTGCATCATCCAATAGAATATTTCATGATCCCACAAGCATACCGCATATGTGGAATCGCCAGCATCAGGTCATGGTGGAGTACAATCAGGAGGGGAGGCCAGTCAGGGCGATTGCATGAGAGATGCATTTTTTTTTTGAAGTGCTTGTGAGGCACACCGATATTATTTCTGTTGTGCCCGTAGATTGATGATTGATGCATACTGGTGTCAGGGATCGGATGTGAAAGGAGATATGGGTACGTCGATCTTAATTATATTTATGCATTTGATATGTTTGTTAGCAAATATATCCTAAAGTTAATTATCTAAGTTATAGATGATTGGAATTAGTATATGAATTATCAAATAATAATAGTTATTTGACTTATTCATCATAAAAATTCTATCTTTCTTAAATGAACTCCTAAATTATGATGAAGTTCTTAGAACTACACTCAATCGATAAAGGAGGATTAATTAGATGGTTCTTAAATTATTCACGACCAAGTATCCTAAATTATCCTAATAACCAAGTAGTGTGGAGACACTGGTATGATATGCAGATAGAATATAGGAGTACATCTACATTGAATGTGATCAATGTAGTACTCTACTATCAAGAGTAGCTAGCTAAGGCTAATGTGTATAAGTGTCCCTCTAACCTAAGATCACCATGGTGACTTGCAAGCAACTCACTGTACCTTGGTGCCAACCAACCTATATTTCTAATACAGCAACAAAAGATTTTTGGATACAGTCAAGTACTTGTAGAGTCAGTGTGTGAGTCAAGATGGGATTGGCCACTCTTGATAAGCTTCAAAAAGTGAATGTCTCACTGTATTTTAATTTAGCAAAATCTAGACCTGGATAATCCTTATGAGGAGTCATGAAATTTGTAAAATTTTGAAACACAATATAGATGACTTGTATTAGTATTGATAGCTTACTCAAAGTCGTCTTGAGTATTATTGATTAAAGGAATAAATTATACGGTAATCATAGACCAGGGTTCTAAAAATGTTGCTTTGCATACATTCGACGTATCTGAACATCGGGTATAATTACTAAATGGTCATTTCGATTGGTATAGAAATTGATTTCCATACTATCGGCTTCGGTTCAAACCTATGAGATCACATACATTAGAGGTTATCAGATCAGATAGTTAATCAAAGATTAAGAATTATTCTAAGGTCAAATAATCAATATGATTATTGTTTGACCTAATGCGAGTATTATAAGAGGATTGATTAGCAATTTAATTGCTAATTAGCTCAATTTGATTAAGCAATCAGGCTGAGATCAAGTTTAATTAATTAAGATTTAATTAGAATTAATTTAGACTTAATTGGATTAAGTCTAATTGATTTATTGGATAAGCCAATTGCAAGGAAGAACAAGTCCAAGTTCAATTAGGACTTGAGTGCACCTAATTTTTAATTTTATTAGAAATTAAACTAAATTTAAATTTAATTAAATCTAATTTAATTAAATTTTTAATTAGATTAAGATTATCTATTAATTAGGTCGACTCAAAACTATTTTAAATTGGGTTCAAAAGATTTTGACCTAGTTAAAATAGGAGAGTCCTAGTTAGACTAGGACTCCTTCCTTGTGCTACCTAAGAGAGCCCACATCCTTTTTTTATTTTAGATCTTTTATGTAACTTTTTTCTATACCTAAGAAAGATATTTCACGCTCAATTTTTGAAGAGTTTGAAATAAATTTAACTTGATCAAATTTAAAAATAGATTTTGAGTTGGATTCTATTTGATAGAGTCCTTAAAATCTAAAACTCTTCTCTTCCTTTGGAATTTTTCTCCATGCCTCCTTATTTTTGTGCAACCCGTTCTTCTTGATTTTTGTGCATTGGTTTCAAGTATTCCATGCCAAAAATGTAAAAGGTGGCATCCAAGGTATTCCATGCCAAAAATGTAGGAGGTGGCATCCAAGAGTTGGATGCCACCAAAACTCCTTCATGAAATTCTAATTAGACTAGGTTTTGACCTAGTCTATTAGATATAAAAAGGAGGATGCCTCCTTTCATATTTTGGATGTGAAAAATCTTAAGAAATTCATAGAAAAATAGAGAAAATAGAGAAGGAGGCATGGAAAGCTTTGGATGCAAATTTTCTTGGAGAAAAAATTTTAATAAGACATTAAAAGTTGATGTCTTGAAGAGAAAAAGGTAAGGAAGAAGATTGTCTTCTCTTATAGTTTTCTTTTAAGTTTTTTTTATTTTTATTTTATGTGATTTTTCTATGAGAAAAATCTGAGAGAGAGAGGGAGAGGGTGTGGAGGATGAGTGCTCCAAGGAGTTGGAGCATGGTGGTCCTCTTTGGACATGATCTAATTATGTCCTGATGAGAGAAGAAGAAGAGAAGAAAGTCTTCTCTTAGGATTTTTTTGAGAACCCTTCTTCTTCATATTTTTATATGATTTTTTATGAAAAAAATCAGAGAGTAAGAGATCTGAAAGCATGAAAAAATTTTAGTGGAGAAGGTCTCCTCTTATCCTGACATGGAGATGTGTTCAGGACATCAATGGTTGATGTCCTAAAAGAGAAGATGTGTCTTCTCTTAGGATAATTTTTCTTAGCTTTTTATTTTCTAATTTTTGGAAGATCCAAAAGTTAGTTTTCTCTCTTATTTCTCTTCTTGTTTTTCATCTTTTGGAGTATCCAAAAGATCCAAAGAATATTTTTAGATTAACCATCAAGAGGGATCTGCGAGAAGCTAGCACTTCAAGCGAATCTTCATTCGATGAACCTCCGATTTGTATTGCAGCCTTGTGTGGACTATCCATAAAGGCTGGACATGTTGTGCAGCTCCAAGCAATAAAGAATAATATTGAGATTCAGCCACGGTGTTCTCAATTCGTGCAAAGGTATAAGATTTGATTTTTTATCTGACCTATATATGATCTAGGTTTTCTAGAATAGGTCTAGATCTAGGTATTGATTTGATCAATATCAATCATCCTTATTTTAAATTTTTAGATTTATGTTTGCATCATGATATATTATAGATTCTGGATGTAGGATTTAGTGATTAGATCACTTGCATTATTAGATTAAATAGTTTAATCTACATCTTCCATTGCATCAGTTTTCAAAAACAATTTTGAAATACAAGCATGAAACCCTGCATATTTTCTAAGAGTGGTATCAAAGTTTCTAGGTTCTTTTATGTTATGAGCATGTATGCTTTAAAATAAATTTAAAAATAAAAAATTAAAGATCGTACATACTGATCATAAGGTTATCCTATTGTAAGGTTAACCATTTACAATGAAAAGGTTGTCCTAGTATGTGCTGATCTGATTTTTTGAATCATGAATAAGTTAGACATGATCTAAATAATTTTATGATTTATTTTTTAATTTTAAAATTAAAATTAAATAGATGCTAGATCTATTTTAGATTATTTAGATTAGATCTAAATAATATTGGATCGTACATACTGATTATAAGGTTATCCTGCTGTAAGATTTATTTCTTATAGTGGAGAGATTGTCCTAGTATGTGCTGATCTGAATAATATAAATCATAAATATATTAGATAAGATCTATAGTAATTTATGATTTATTTTTAAATTTTAAATTTAAATTTAAATAATTTATGTTCTAATTCATATGATGTGTTTCATGTTTTGATCTACATCCTTTTAATGCATATGTTGATACGTAGTTTTATTTTTTGAATCTAGTTTGCATATGTATGACATATATATTTTGTAGAACTTAAATTATGAACTTACTTTCCATAAAATCCTAGATTTAAAATCCTAGGATATGATCAAAATATTAAAACAAATCAGATCTAAAATCATGAATAGAATTTGATTCAATGTAAAATGTTTACAAACTTGAAAAATATTTCAAATAATGAAATAAAAAATTACTTCTAAGCTTCCAAGACCCCAACCCATAAGTCTTGAACTTAATTAAGAATAAAATGATTTTTTAGGATCTAGGTTTGTGATTTGAAGATCCTAAGTCAATTTCATAAATCATGGGTTAAAGGGTAATGGGTTATTTTTGATCAGGTCATTAACTGTGTTAGACTTAGGGTTCAGTTAAATATGGACTAAGTTAGAGAATTGATCAAATCTAATTAATAATTAATTAAGATTAGGTCATTTCTTTTTTATAGATCAATTCAATAATTATAGTTGATCAAAGTCTATACATCTAATAAATGGATATTGATCGTGACTTAATAGTCGAGCCCGAGTCTTTAGGCAGATCAAATCAAAACTGACAAATTAGTTGGTATCTAAGATAAGTTTGGCATTTTCAGACTGATGGTTTTTAATTGACAGCCCACTTATCTGATCATTTCTGATGGTATCTAAGGTAAGCCTTGGCAGATCCTCTCACCGATCTCACTTACCTGACTAATATGGTTAATCAGCTTTTGATTAGATTGCTTATTGATTCGTAATAACCCATATCATATAAAAAATTAGTGAGACTGATTTTATTTAGTGAGACTAATTTAGATGTCCATGGATCAAAATTAATCCTAGTCCTTACTAATGAATTGAGAAAGTGGGAGGATTTGACTTGGTGAAGTCAGTGGGAGCAATTTGGTTCATGTCTTTTTTATCTTTAAATCATAAATAAATTTAAATTCTCTAAATTATTAGGTTCTTAAAATGATAAAATTATGGAAATAACCGAGTCATAGCTTTCCATTAAGTTGGATGATAATGGGTCCATTAACTCAATAATCATTGGAGGCCTATAAGTCTGGTGCTTATTGACTAATAAACTTATCATTCGTAATATGATAACTTGAAAGTATCTCTCTAATGGTGGTTAGGTTGACCAACCATAGTTGGACTTAATCATTCGTTGGTTAGATGCATCAAGTATGATCATATTAACGGTTGGATCTAACCGAATTCTTGCAGTGGAGGCCCTAGTCTACTGATTAAGAGCCTAGGGTAAAACCTAAATTACTAGAAATTATTTGGAGAAATAATTGATTAAAGAATCTACCCATAGATGCATATGGATTGACCGACCATAGTCGAACTTGTGTGCAATCTATGTGGATTCTAGTACCTATCAGAAAATTAAAGTAATTTTTTGAATTGGAAATAGAGGCTACCAATTTGTATAAAATAGTGGAAGAACCTTTAGACTAAAATCCAAGACTCTAGGCTTAAAATAATTCATATACAATAAGTCATTGGTCTCTTTTCTATTCAGATTATGGCTAAATCCTAATTGCTCCGATCACTGTCAGATAGTGATATACTTATGGGATCCAAATTCGATAATTAGTATCGGAAGTTGATTTTGGTTTAACAGTATGAATGGGTTCATGGTGGAGCTTCTAAGTCCAGTCAAAATAAAAGATCTAAGACTAATCAGATTCAGGCAAAGTGCTTCTACCATAAGAAGCAATGTCATAGGAAGAAGTATTATCATGAATATCTTGCTTTTCTTGACCCCAACATGCGAAACAAGAGAAAAGAGCAAAGAGTTGCTCATCAAGGATGTTATATGATAACATCCTATTATTTTTTTATTTAAATTTCTACTACCTGGATATTAGATACCGATAGTCTTATGCAATTCATTACAAGGACTTCAAGTATGTGGAATGTTTGAAAATAGTGAGAGATTCCTGAATGATTAGGAATGGAAGTCATATTTCAATCCTAGCTTTAGGAATCATCAAGCTAATTTTCAATACAAATATTGTCATTTAGAGTGACTGTCACTATTGTCTATCGTTTATAATGAATGTGATCTTTGATGTTCTTTTGGCCAAAAATGATCATCATTTATTAATAAAAGGAGATTATCATGATATAATTATGAATGATATTACAATAATATATGGATAATAAATAAATGATATTTAATATTTACACAACTTGTTAAGTATAATGTACACATCTAATAAATATTCAAGTTAGATAATGTCAAGGATATCAATATTTTATTATAGAGAACCTATCTAGATATGGGTGCATCTAGCCTGAATCATTTAAAATGTTCAAATGATTCAATAATAAAATAAAAAATAAATTAAAAAAGCTATTAGAACTCTTCGATCAGATCGAAGAGATGAATACTTATCCAATGAGTTTTTTGACATATCTAGGAGAGAATAGGATTCTCTCATAGTATACTCCTTCCAAAACATAATGTATCGAAAAAGAAAAATTAAACTTTGTTAGATATGGTTCGATCCACAATGAGGTTTACTAGTCTATTTATTTTAGGGTTATGTTCTTAAGACTACTTATTTTACTTTGAAAATTTTTTAAGTAAATCTATCGCAAAGACTCCATAAGGGATATGGATCGGATATAGACCTATACTCTCTCACCTTCGAGTTTAGAATTATCCAGCCTATATTAAATATTTGCACATAGATAAACTTGAAAACTAGTCCCATAGGTGTATGTTTATAAGGGATTATTAATTCTACCATGCTGAAGAATATAAGATGTCATCAGCAGTAAGGCATTCTTTTTAGGAAAAAAGTTTTTTAGAGAAAAAACTTATACCTGTCAAGTTGAACTTGAAAAAGTTCGACTGGTAGAGTGAACCGATACAATCTAGTAAACCTATAGAATCAGATTTGATTAGATCAAATCCGAAGCCCATTAAAGAGGCACCATTAAGGAGATTCATTAGAGTACCAAGTTAGCTGGATAGATATTTCGATATCTAGATTAGGGATGGCGATCTCGTTGAGCTCGATGAGAATAATAAGGATCCGATCACCTATATGGATGCTATGCAGTGGTTTGACTCTGAGAAGTGGCTTGGACCATGAAATCCAAATTGAAGTCCGTAAAGATCAATAGTGTATGGACACTAATTGATTCACCTGAAGGGATTAAACACATTGGACGCAAATGGATTTTCAAAGGATCAGAGTAGCGCAGATGGAAAGATAGAGATCTATAAAGCCTATTTGACTATTATCTCGGAGTTGGAACATGCATTTTGAATGTATGTCTTTATTATGAACAAAGAGAAACCCTGCATTTATGAGTGGGCAAAAGGTTATGTAGTGTTATTTCTTGTATTGTTTGTGGATGAAATTCTCTTAATCAGGAATGACATTCCAGCATTATAAGAAATAAAAATTTAGCTATCATCTTATTTCTTTATGTTCAAGAGCAGACATGGTATACTCATTAGAGGTAGTGAGCAGATACCAGTCTGATCTGGATGAAAATCACTAGAAGATTGTATAGACAATCTTATAGTATTTAAGAAATACTAAGGTCTAGTGATTCATATATGGAGAAATTGACTTAAAACTAGCAGCAATCTGCTGGAAAGGTTTCAAAAAGAACACTGTAGCCTATTCTATTAGTAATGAAGAGTACATCGTAGCATCTGATGGTGCCATATAGACTGTGCAGTTGCTAAGGTTCATTAGCAGGTTAGGAGTGGCACCCTCCAACGATGGTCCAGTCCTATCGTAGCACTAGAGTCATAGCTCAGACTAAAGAACTGAGGGAACACCATACTCCACATCGCTATCATCTTTGATTTTAGATCAGGATAACGTCGATCTTAAGAAGATTGATGAAAAAAAAAAACTTAACCGACCAATTTGCTGAATTCTTGGAACTAAGGAGTTCTACGAGCTTAAGTGGAAGATAGGATATTTGATATCATTCTGATTGGCCTTAGTCTAAGTGAGAGTTGTTAGAAAATATGTTCTAAAGCCAATCATCTAAGTTGTAGACGATTGGAATTAGTATATGAATTATCAAATAATAATAGTTATTTGGCTTATTCATCATAAAACTTCTATCTTTCTTAAATAAACTTCTAAATTATGATGAAATCCTTAGAACCACACTAAATCGATAAAGAAAGATTTATCGGATAGTTATTAAATTATTCATGATCAAATGATAAGTTATTAATAAGGATGATAACTTATTGAGTGTTGGTCGTTGTATGTCATATGCGTTGGTTGTCCTCATAATCAAGTGGTGTGGAGATATTGGTATAACATGCAGGTGGAATGTAGGAATACATCTACACTGAACGTGACCAATGTAGCACTCTCGACTATCAAGAATAGCTAGCTCAGATTAATGGATATAAGTATTCCTCCGACCTGAGATCACCATGGTGACTTACAAGAAACTCATTGTACTTTGGTGCCAACCTACCTATATTTCTAATATAGTAATGAAAGATTTTTGGGTACAGTCAAGTACTTGTAGAGTCGGTGTGTGAGTCAAGATGGGAATGACCATTCTTGATTAACTTCAGAAAGTGAATGTCTCGCTATGTTTCAATTTAGCAAAACCTAAGCCTGGATAATCCTCGTGAGGAGTCATGAAATTTGCAAAATTTTAAAACATAATATGGATGACTTATATGAGTGTTGACAATTTACTCAAAGTCATCATGAGCATTATTGATTAAAGAGATGAATTATACAGTAACCATAGGTCAGGGTTCTAAGAATGTTGCTTTGCATACATTCAACCTATCCAAATGTCGAGTACCATTACTAGATGGTCATTTTGATTGGTACAGAAATTAGTTTCTATACTATCAGTTTAGATTCAAACCTATAGGATCATATATATTAGAGATTGTTACCTAATTGGATGGTTGATCGATGATTGAGAATCGTTCTGAGATCAAATAATCAAAATGATTATTATTTAACCTAATGCAAGTATTGTAGGAGGATCGATTAGCAATTGGATTGCTAATTGGCTCAATCTGATTGAGCAATCGGATTGAGATCAAGTATAATTGAATTAGATTCAATTATAATTATCTTGGACTTAATTGGATTAAGTCTAATTAGTTTATTGTATAAGTCAATTGCAAGGAAGAATAAGTTCTAGTTTAATTAGGACTTGAGTGCACCTAATTTCTAATTTGATTAAAAATTAAAATAGATTTAAATTTAATTAAATCTAATTTAATTATATTTTTAATTAAATTAAAATTATCTATTAATTAGGTTGACTCAAAATTATTTTGATTTGGATTCCAAAGATTTTGACCTACTCAAAATAGAAGAGTCCTAGTTAGACTAGGACTCCTTCCTTGCGCCACCTAAGAGAGCCCACACCCATTTTTTATTTCAGATCTTTTATGTAACTTTTTTTCATAGCTAAGAAAGGTATTCCATGTTCAATTTTTGAAGAGTTTGAAATAAATTTGTCTTGGTCAAATTTGAAAATAGGTTTTGATTTGGATTCTATTTGATAGAGTCCTTAAAACCTAAAACTTCTCTCCTCTTCCTTTGAAATTTTTCTCCATGCCTTCTTATTTTTGTGCAACCTATTCTTCCTGATTTTTGTGCATTGGTTTCAAGAATTCCATGCCAAAAATATAGGAGGTGGCATCCAATTTCAAGTATTCCATGCCAAAAATGTAGGAGGTGGCATCCAAGCCAAGAGTTGGATGCCATCAAAACTCCTCCATGAAATCCAAATTAGACTAGATTTTGACCTAGTCTATTAAATATAAAAAGGAGGATGCCTCCTTTCATGTTTTGGACGTGAAAAATCCTAAAAAATTCATGAAAAAAAAAAAAAAGAGGAGGCATGGGAGGCTTTGGACATAAATTTTCTTGGAAAAGAGACTTCATTAAGACATCAAAAGTTGATGTCTTGAAGAGAAAAAGGTAAGAGAGAAGATTATCTTCTCTTGTGATTTTCTTTCAAGTTTTTTTTTTCTTCTTATTTTATGTAATTTTTCTATGAGAAAAATCTGAGAGAGAGAGGGAAAAGGCATAGAGGATGACTACTCCAAAGAGTTAGGGCATGGTGGTCCTCTTTGGACATGATCTGATCATGTCCTGATGAAAGAAGAAGAAGAGAAGAAAATCTTTTCTTAGGGTTTCTTAGAGAATCTTTCTTCTCCATCTTTTTATATCATTTTTCATGAGAAAAATCAGAGAGTAAGAGATCTAAAAGCATGAGAAGTTTCTAGAGAAGAAGGTCTCCTCTTATCCTGACATGGAGAGATGTGTTCAAGACATCAATGGTTAATGTCCTAAAAGAGAAGATGTGTCTTCTCTTAGGATAACATTTCTTAGCCTTTTATTTTCTAATTTTTGAGAGATCCAAAAGTTGGTTTTCTTCCTTATTCCTCCTCTTATTGTTCGTCTCTTGGAGTATCCAAGAAATTCGAAGAATATTTTTTAGATTAACCATCAAGAGGGATCTCCGAGAAGCTAGCACTTTGAGCGAATCTTCGTTCGACAAACTTCTAATCTATGTTGCATCCTTGTATGGACTATCCATAGAGGCCAGACGTGTTGTGCATCTCTAAGCATCAAAGGACAATGTTAAGATTCAACCATGGTGTTCTCGACCTGCGCAAAGGTATAAGATTTAATCTTTTATCTAATCTAGATACGATCTAAATTTTCTAGAATAGTTCTAGATCTAGGTATTGATTTGATCAATACCAATCATTCTTGTTTTAAATTTTTAGATATATGTTTGCATGATGACATGTTGTAGATCCTGGATGTAGTATTTAGTGATTAGATCACATGCATTATTAGATTAAATAGTTTAATCTACATCTTCCACTGTGTCAATTTTCAAAAAAAAGTTTTGAAATATAAGCATAAAATCCTACATGTTTTCCAACAATATTTATACTATGTTTGATTAGAATAATTTTGTAACTAACTTTTGATAACTTTTTACAGAGGAGGTACGACTTTCAAGATCATAAGCGAGCTCAAGATGCCCATTTTCAGAAGATTAAGGAATTGTATCAGAACTACAATATCAAGCTCCATAGAGAATAGCTCGAGCATTGATGGGACACTCCAGAAGAGCTTGTTTCTTGGATTCAGGATTATCCTCCAAGTTAGTGGGAGAAAATTGTTAAGCATTAGAGGAGCTAAGAGTTTTAGGTTTAATTTCTAATTTTTAAATTTTTTAATACACTAATAATTATATTTTAAATATTTTTTAAATACTTGTTATTTAAATACTTATGATTTAAATATTTTTTAGGCTACCTTCCATCAGAAACGAGAAAATCAGACGGCTTAAGAGTACATGCACACTCTCAACCATGAGTCTATGGCCAGTCGTGTGCATAGAGAAGTAATGAATTCTAAATTTTAGTTTGCAAATTAAATTGATGCTTTTTCTTGCACATTTCTAATAAACTGATCGATTGTTATAGCTGATGAAAGAGAAGGTGATGCCCACCCGTAGCGCCATCTTTCGATCCAATCATATAGATAAGAAGGGCAAGCCAATGAATGCCACAATTAGGAGAATTTTTGTAAGTAATAAATGGATTAGTATGATTAGTATTACATCATTTCTTATGATATTTTATTTGAATTTATAATTTATTACTACAAAACAGGGCTACAGGATTATGGCAGTGGTTCACAATCGCTACTATAGCTCAGAAAATCACTATCATAGCCTACGGCAGTAGTTCGATAATCACTGCCACTGTGGTCATCATCGTAGGTCTATGACAGTGGTTTTTGCAGTGGCTCTTGTTAGGATTAGTGGTGCTCCCAAGCCTTGGGAGGCCACTGAAGGAGTCAGGGTATTGGCTCTAGGACACTAGGACTGGTGTGGTCCTAGGGCTTGGACCGATTTGGTTCTAGGGTGGAGGTTCAGTCCTCCACGATCATGAGGCCCTGGTTTGGATCTCATGGGGGCTACTTAGAGTTTGGACCAGGTTTGGGTCCGTAGAATTGAGTGCATGATCAGACCATGGGTGTACATAGTTTTGGATGAGTGCATTCGGACTGGGTTAGCCCAGAGAGTTTTTTATGGGTTAGGATTTTGGTCCATGTACAGGTATATATACATGTATATTGTAAACCCTAGTAGAAAAGAGAGAAATTAATAGAGCCATTTTCTCCCACATCTCTTTCTCTCTCTAGTTTCTTCACATGCCAAGGTGCCTTAGGGGGCGTGCCTCCAAGCTTGGAGGAAGGAGGTGCATCCCATTATTCCTTCAGCCTCAACAACATCAAGGGATCCTTGCGCAATAATTGGTATTAGAGCTAGGAGGAGTTAGGTTGTATCAGGGGTTGCTGGGATGGTGATCGAGTTAGAAGAAGGGCACAATCAAGGTGGATGCTCTTATGGACAAGAAGAAGCTAGATAGAGCTTAGTGCGAGGTGGAGCTCCAGGTAGAGATGGATCGGGCACGAGACTCAGTTTGAGATCGAGCGGCCTGGCTCGACTCCCTTGTTTCTTGATCCATGAGTAGCAGACGGTAGCCCCAGGACATGGGGGCAGTATCATATGGGAAGCTCTTAGATTTGAGATGGAGCCGAATATCGAGTCGAGGTGGAGAATGTTGGAATCTGGCATCTTGAGATTCGGTCCATAATAAGCCAAGAACGATATTTAGAGGCCATGGAAAAAGGTTCATCCAACATACAGTCGGGCTGGCTCGGATACGTAGCCAAGTCGGCTCGAGGTGAGATTGAGCCAACTCGAGATGAATTCAAGTCGGCTCTCTCAGGTAGATAGAAAGCTATGCTCGAATGAGATGCAGTCGAGTCGGCTCGACTATAGATCGAGCTGGCTTGATGGATGCGAATAGCATGGATGAGCAGCACGCACGGACATGCATGTGGAAGCCTTTGCATGGGGTCTAAGCTCCTAACTCATGGATCAGGTCTAGTCACGGGGTCTATGGAGCTATTGTGCTATCTAGCGGCCAGGAGAGCATGCGGGAGCTAATCAGATGGCTATTGGATTGATTAGGGCTTATAAAAAGACCTGACGATCTAAGGAGTCAAGAGAGTCTCAGGAAAACCTCTCAGACGGCATAGAGATAAGGCAGGGAGTGCTGGAGTGTTGCAGTAGCACCTACTTGGAGGCACAAGGACTGAGAGAGGCTCGGTAGTACAGCAGTCGAGGAGAATATCTCAGCATAGTGTGCCAGGGGCTTCTCAAGGAGACCAAACACCAGGTCTTAAGGAGAGCCAAGGGTCTCAGGGAGTGCTAGGAGCATCAAGAAAGCCGAGAGTATCCTAGAATGATGAGGTTGCATAATGACAAAGGCTAGAACTTGATGTAGAGGATGAGAGGATCAAAGAGTGTCCAGGAATGTTGAGGGCCCTGGACTGGTAGATCTTTAAAAGGGATCTTCTTGGGATTACTTTGAGAGCATTGTATGGGTGAGTGCTTCTAGATTGAGAGAGAAGGTTGGTGAGTTGAGATTATATCTCCTCTATTATTCTTTCTCAGTAGTGAAGTATTGCATGTCCCGTGGATCTAGGCACTTGAGCCGAACCATGTATATGGTTGTGTTTGTTTATCTTCTTCTATCTTTTTATAGCAACAGGTAGTGCCATATCTCCTACAGGTGATCTTGGGCAGGTGATCTATATTCCATAGTTGATGGATCTATCCTAATAGTTCTTTGGACCGCTGTCATAGAGAGCCTATGGCAGCGGTTACAAAACTATTGCCATAGAAACTATGGCAGTGATTACGGAACCACTATGATAGACCTATTGCATCAGTTGGCATGTGATTTATGGCAGCGGTTGGCATGCCTATAACAATGATTTTGCAACCACTGCCATAGATTTTGAATAATAAAAAGTATAATTTTTTAAATTTTTATTTTTTTATCTAATAAATTAAGTTCAATATATAACACAAGAAAATATTATAAATATAATAATATTTTTAAAATGCTCAAATTTTATTACTAAATAAAATTTATTATAATATTTAAAAAAATACATCAAAAGTTTTCTAAATCTACATCTAAGTCATCGTCACCAGGAGAAGCTGGAGCTGGAGTTGGAGGGGCTGGAGCTGGAACGTCAGCCAACATGTCCTTAAGGCCCATGAAGTTAGCACCAAAATACATGTTGAGCCTCATCACCATAGCGATCACAAGGCCCTATAGCTGAGCAGTCTACTTCTTAGCTTGAGCAGCTTACTCTCTAACTTGATTTGCCTACACCCTAGCCTGAGCTGGCTGCACTAACATCTCCTCAAGCTGCTCCCGATTGATGACACCGGAAGAATATAAAGAGACGCTCATCTCAGACCAGTAGCTTGTCGGCATATGTCTGAGCCTGCATTAGATCCTTCTAGAGTGCTCAGGCCCCAAGACTTGAAACAGATGGTCATGGGGGTCAGAGGTGTCGGGCCCTCGCTAACGAGCATATCTAACTATTTCTATAATTATGAATTCAAATAAAATATCATAAGAAATGCTATAATACTAATCATACTAATATATTTATTACTTACAAAAATCATCTCGATCGCGGCATTCATCGACCTACCTTTCTTGTTCATACGGCTGGATCGAAATATCTCGCTACGATTGGACATCATCCTATCTCTCATCAGCTATAACAATGGATCAACTTATTAGAAACATGCAAAAAAATAATAATTTAATTTATCTTATAAGTTTTAGAATTCATTATCTCTCTATGCACATAACTAGCCATAGACTCACGGTCAAGAGTGTGCGTGTACTCCTAAGCTGCCCAGTTCTCTCGATTTTTATGGAAGACAGCCTAAAAAATATTTAAATAAATAATAAATATTTAAAAAGTATTCAAATATAAATTTAAATATATTAAAAAATTTAAAAGTTAAAAATTAAATCTCGAACTCCTGGCTCCTCCAATGCCTAACCATCCCCTCCCACTGACTCAAGGGACAATCCTGTATCCAGAGAACAAGCTCCTCCAGAGTGTCTCATCGGTGCTCAAGCCATCTTCTATGGAGCTTGATCTTGTACCCTCGGTATAACTCTCCAATCTTCTTCAGTCGGACATCTCGAGCCCTCTTATGATCTAGAAAGTCGTACCTACTCTGCATAAAATTATCAAAAATTAGTTACGAAATTATTCTAATCAAATATAGTGTAAACATATCAATTACATAAATATAATTAAGATACACTTACTCATATCTCCTTTCATACTCGGTCCCTGATACCAGCATCCATCAATCTTTAGTCTATGGGCAGTATTGGAATGATGTCGGACCATCTCATAATCACTCTAAAAAAAGGAATGTATCTCCTGTGCGGTCTCTCCTGTTGGCCTCTTCTTCGTGTCATACTGCTCCATCACCTAATGCTAGCGGTTCCACACGTGTGGCATACGTGTGGGACCGTAAAATATCCTACTAGATGATGCATCTACAATAAAAATATATGATACAAATATATAAGAGTATACAATAACTATATAAATAAATAAATAAATAATATAATAAAAATGTACACTCACTAGTCATGGAATTATGTGACGTAGATACCAGTAGAGACTCATCGATGGATGGAGTATGTGCCAGAGATGTAGCTAATACTGAAGGCTCAGATGCTGGTGGAGGAGTAGATGCCGGTGGGCCTTGGACAGCTGATGCGGAGGTGGATGAAGTATTCTCTGCCTGCAACTCAAATGTAGAGCTCCATAGTCTGCCGAGAGGTAGGGGTGAAAGCTAGATGACATTTCGGTACCATCGTGATCTACAACGTTAATGAACATTAATCAATATAATATATTGAATAATAATATTAATAGAACATTAATAAATAGATTCTAACTAATTGAAGTCTATTTAAATTTTACCACACTTTTATATCATGCGTTGTTGATAGAAAGAGTCAAACAGCCCAAGGCTGCCAGCACAGCACGGCCCAAGGCTGTCGGCTTGGCCTGACCCAAAATGCATCGACATGTTCCATAATCAATCGACAGGAGTTCTCTTATCCACCGACACGACCCATAATCGATGGATAATTATAATATTTATAATAAATATTTATTATATTATTATAAATATTATTATAAATATTATAAATGATTAACAAATATTACTATAAAATTTTAAAAAATAAAATAAATTCTACAACATGAATTATATCCATAAATAATTAAAGAGGAGCAATAAATAATTAACCATTTTCTACTAAAAATCATCATAGCCTCTTTATAAAAAAAAGAAACTAATTTTTTAAAATAAAATATTATAAAAAATAATAAAATAAAAAATAATATATATAATATTTTTATTAATTTTAAATTTAATAATTTAAGATATAGTATTAAGTCATGAATATATTTTAATTTATGAATATAAAATAATAAATAATTTATGAATAATATTAAATTTAATAATTTAAAATATAATATTAAATTATGAACATATTTTAACTTATAAATATAATAATAGATAATTTATAAATAATATAATAAATTTAATATTATATTCATTAAGCATCAAAAATCATATTAACATGCTAGCAATCCAAGTCATGTAACATATATATGCTTAGAGAGGTAAATTAACAAAAGATTCAAAGAATATAAATTAATAAATTAATTAAAAAATAAATCAATAAAAATAATAAGGCCAAAGGGTATCGGTGGATGTGGCCGACGGCAGGATGGGGCGCAGGGCTAAAGAGGGCCAGCCACTATAAGAAAATAGGGATTTAGCGATTGAAAAATCGATCGCTAAAAATTAAAAATTGATCGCTAATAATTTAGCAATTAATTTTATAATCAAAAATTTTTTATCACAAAAAGACTGGTTGAAAATATTTTTTGATTAATTTTTTTGATCATAAAATCTAGCAATTGATTTACTGATAAAAAAATTTATTAAAATTATTAAAATTATTAAAATTAAAAAAAATTAAAAATTGGTGATCAATTTTCTAACCAAAAAATTAGTTGCTAATTTTCTAAAAAAATTAGAAAAATAAATAATCTAATTTCTAAAAATTAAAAATTTATTAAAAAATATTTTTAATTTTTAAAAAGAAAAAATAATAAAAAAATTTATAATTTTTTTTTAATTTCAAAATTAGTCAAAAATTTGATCATAAATTTTTTTAATAAATATTTTTTTAAAAAATTGATCACAAAATTGATTGCTAAATTAATTTAAAAAAATATTAAACTAAAAATTTAAATAAGAGTCGATCAAAAATTTGGTCATTATTTTTTTGAGAAATATTTTTTAAAAAAATGATCATAAAATAGATGACTAAATTAATTAAAAACTATTAAAAAAATAAATTTTGAAAAGAATCGATCAAAAATTTGATCATAAATTTTTGTAAAAAAATGATCATAAAATCGATTGATAAATTAATAAAAAATATTAAATAAAAAATTTAAATAATAATCGATCAAATACTTGGTCAAAAAGTTTTTTAAAAAATATTTTTTGAAAAAATTGATCATAAAATCGATCGCTATTTTTTTAAAAACTTTTTATTAATATAATCAATCAAAAAATTGATCGCTAATTTTATTAAATATTTTTTATTAACAAAATTGATCATAAAATTGATTGTTAATTATTTTTAAATTTTTTAATTTAAAAATTGATCATAAAATTAGTTGCTACTTATTTTTATAATATTTAAATTTTTAAAATTTATTACAAAATTGATCTTTATTTTTTTAATATTTTAAATTTATATTAATTTTATTTTTTATATATTTTATTTTTTATAAAATAATAAATTATTAATATTTTAAAAAAAAATTTAAAATTTTATTTTTTATTTTTCTTCCCAGCCTCCTTCCACGTGCGTTTAGTGGCTGCCTCCATCGCTGCCCTCATCCGCCAGCACCGTCACCCTCCGGTCCCCCGCACCCCACCCCTTGCACGGCCCCCTAGCCATCCGCTCCGCCTGCCAACCGTCGGTAGCCTACGCTGCCCCTTGGCCACCCATACCCCCCCATCTCTTGCCCTGTTGCTCGGCCACCCGCACTACCCCCCAATTGCCCGCCCTACCCCCGAACCACCTGCACCGCCCACGCTACCCCTGGCCATTCGCATCACCCCCCAGCTGCCCGCCATGCCCCCTTGCCACCTACACTGCTCGCGCTACTTCCTGGCCACCCACATCACCACCTAGCCACCCGCCCTGCCCCCAACCACCCGCACCGCTCCCTAGCCGCTGCTCCACACCTCCGGCATTGAACCCCCGATCGCTGCTCCGCACCTTCGGTACCGCAACCACCCCCTAGTCACTGCTTAATGCTTCCGGCACTGCACTTCGATCCTCTGACTACCTGTGTCGCCTCTGTTCCCCTAATGGTAGAGATCAGCGGTAGGTGGCAACAAGGAGAAGCAGACTATCGCGGGTGGGCCGGCGAGGGGAGGCCGAAGGGGAGGGGGCATCGTAGGCTGGGGAGGGGAGGGGCAGCTATCACGATGGGCCAACAATGGGAGGTCATCATGGGCAGTCATCGAGGAGGGGAAGGGGGCTGTTGTGGTGGGCTAGTGAGGGGAGGCCATTACGAGCAATAACCAGGGAGAGGAGGGGGGGCCATCACAATGGGCTGACGAGGGGAGGCCGTTGCGGGCGATCATTAAGGAGAAAAAGGGGGTCTATCGCAATGGGCCAGCTGCGAGGGAAGACCAAGTGGGTGATCGTCGAGAAGGGGAGGGCAGGTCAGGGTGGGAAAGATGGGTTAGGGTGGGCTGGGACGGGACTAGAGGTAGGGCGGTTTATAAAGTTTTTTCTTTTCTTTTCTTTTTAAAAAATAACTTGGTAAATCGATCACCAAGAAAATGGTGCCAACTAAAATTTTTTAAAATTTAAATTTAAAAATTTAAAAATTTAAAAAAAAATTGATCGAAAAAATCTATATAAGCTATTGGCACAGGTAGCTCAGTCTATGAAGTGGGCTGCTCAAGCTATGGAGTGAACTACTTAGGCTGAGAAGCGCACATCTCAACTATAAAGCATCATGACTACTATGGTGACAAGGCTCTTTGCGCATTTTGGAGCTAACTTCATGGGCCTTAAGGACATGTTGACTAGCATTTTAGCTCCAGCCCCTCCAGCTCCAACTCCTCTAGCTCCAATTCCATCTCCTCCCGATGTCGATGATTTAAATTCAATAGACTTTTGATGTTTTTCTTGAAAAATATTATTATAAATTTTATTTCATAATAAAATTTGAGTATTTTAAACATATTCTTATGTTATTTTAGATATATTCTTGTATTATATATTAAACTATATTTATCAGATAAAAAATTAAAAATTAAAAATATATTTTTTATTATTCAAAATTTATGGCAGTGGTTGACAACCACTACTGTAGGCCTATCAACTATTGCCATAGATTGCATGCCAACCGCTGCAATAAACTATGACAGTGGTTATAAAAGCGTAGCATTAGATCTATGGCAGCGGCTTGACAATCGCTACTATAAAAGATAAAGTAGCAGTTATACAATCGCTTCTATATACCACTGTGATAGTTCAAACTATAGCAGTGGTTAGTAAACCGCTGCTATACCATGCATATGGTAACGATTATCCTAATCACTGCAAAAAATTGCTATCATAGATCTATGGTGACGACTTCAGTGGTAGGGGTTGAATAACCATTGTTGAAGGTTATGGCAATTATTTTTTGGCTATGACAGCAGTTCGAAATTGCTACCGTATTCCTTTTCTATTATAGTATGAAGCTTCTAAATATAAAAATTTAAAATAAATAATAGAATTTACTAGTAGAATTACCTGATGTGATGGCTGAAATAATGAGCCCAGCTAGTTGCACAACTGTGGGTCTCGAAGAATCTCTATAACCGTATCGCGTACAGCATCTCGAAAGCTCAGAGGTCGCTGGTTTAGAAGCCTCTGCACGACCTCCTCCACGTGCACATCACTCTAAATCTGAAAAATCGAGGCCTGTGAGGATGCTGAAGAGTATCAAGCCATTGAAGGGTTGAAATTATGATCGAATTCTATGATCCAGCTCCTACTCACCCCTCTGGTGACCCTGAGCCATCTCTCAAGATCAATGAGGGGTTGAGTGGATGGATCATCACCGTACCATGCAATGATGTACTCTATATAATCCATCTATACAGTTTAGAAATAAAATAGTTCTAATATACATATCAGATTCTGTAATAACTTAATAAATATAGTTTAAAATTCTTACCATGATCTGTCACGACCTAGAATCTAAGTAATCACCAGTTCTCCTAAACTGGTGTGTGGCCTCCCACTATCACAGTTGGCCTGGTGGATGATCCGACTATCATATCTATAATAAGTAAATAAGAAAATTAAATTATTTAAAGCATACATATAAGAGCTTTTATAGTTCTAGTGAAGAGTTTTGGTATAGATTTTTTACCAGTCTGTCGATCATAATATGTGTGCAATGGAACCATCCCTATGCCTGATCGAATCCTACTAGGTGGTTTAGTTCTATCGGGCCCTCTACCGCTTACTATAGTACTCTTTGCTACTCTACTGATCACAGAGGGCCTCATATATGTCCATCCATATCCAGTGATCCCTATAGGACCTCTAGTCTAATAGTGATTGGGAACCAGAATGCTCGATGGTGGACTGTCGAAGGCTATATAGACCATGCTGGAACCTTCTCTAAGGTCCGACGGCCAGCCTTCTCATCCTGAGGAGTCTTGAATCAATAGTACTCCAACAAATAGAAGCAACCATGTATTAAAAAATAGAATACAAACCTATAGTAAATTTAAAAATTAAACATTTTTGACTTATCCAAAATATCTTTCAAGCTACATCACAAGCTCCAGACGGCCAGCTAGAGAACTCGTTCACCAACCTCAGCATCAAGCATCAAATGATGTCAGCCGGTAACTATATAAGATACTCTAGATTCTCTAAACGTGCTGGAAAATTGATTTTGAAAACTAAATGTTAACTTTACAATAGTTAAATTCTAAACATATTAATTAAAGTTGTAGTACTTACAAGCAATTCTGAACGTGGATAAGCTCTCTATCCTTCGACTAAATCAAAGGTGCTGCAAGCTAGGTGGATCCTCGACCATGACTCTATATCTGGGAGCCAGTCGCTGCTGCATGTGACTATGGGGCCACTGGTGATCTTCTATTATCAGAACCTAAGTGCAAATTATCTAATATAAAGAATGTTATATTAGTTAGCAAAGGACAAAATAACATAAATGAGATATCTAAAGTTTAGAGTATACCGCCCGGTATGAGAGGTGCAAAACTATGTGAGCTGGCTGCATGATCGCTCTCTCCTCGAGAGCTCTATCTTTGACTGGAATGGCTTTAGCCTCTGAAAGACATGATCTATAATCTTTGAAAATAAAAATAAATAGATTTAAGCAGATAAAAATAAAATAACATATTTTGTTGGCCAATAAAGCTTATGTGAAATAAGTTCTCGATAAAAATAAAAATCAAAGCAAGTAGATAATCTAAAAATTGATTCAAACAAAATATCTATTAAAATATAAACAAGACGATCAAAATTTAACTCACATGTAACAAAGATTGTTAGTTAGCATCTACAATAATTAGTAAAAAAATTATTCTCATCCAGCAATACATGATAATGTATTGGTCTGCTAGTCCTCTGATTTAGGCATTATCTGATTCTCATCTAGCAGTACATGATAATCTCAGTATATGAAAATATGAAAAAGGCTCAAATCTACCATTAAAAAATAAGGCATTGCAAGTTCCTCTACACCTTTAACCATGAGATGGCTGTAAGCAGTTGTCTGCAATGTAACAAACCATCCAAGCTTACCCTACAACTACAACAACAAGAAAAGAAATGCATCACCTCCATTTAGGCACATCGATCTCACACAGATAGTCATCATAGCCTCTCTGAGCCCCTGACCACCTCCTCAAGCTGCAAACTAGGAGTAGAATTTTTTTAAAAAAATAAAATAATAAATTAAAAATGATACTTAATTCATATGCTTGCGCAACCTTGTCATCTGGCATGCTCTAAATTTGCATGCATGGGATGCGCGTCCTGACCATCCCCATTTGCAATGATGTCTTTTACTTTTGTAATTATGCTTTTTGGAATGTTGCACTCTTAATTCAAGATGGGCTCATTGTTCTTATAAGAGATGTGTCAATAGAGAAATGCTTGATAGAGATACAATAGTTGCCCATTTATATAGAAGTGGATTTATGTCAAACTACAAGCATTAGTACTTGCATGGAGAGACATTGAAGATAATTGCAAGGGCTTTAGAAGATCTACTTATCCAACACATTTGTTGATGTGCAGGAGCTTAATGGTGATAGGCTTGAGCAGATGGTTAACACATTTGGTAGGTTTAATCTAGTTATTGGTGGAAGTCCATGTAATAATATTTCAGGTAGTAACCGCCATAGCCATGATGGATGATAGGGTTGCTATGGTTATAGCCTTACTTATCCTCTAGTCTATCATGGCTATGGCAGTTGCTACCTAAAAGATTATCTGGACTTCCATTAGTAATCAAATTAAACCTAGCAAATGTGTTAATCATCTGCTCAAGCCTGTCATCATTAAGCTTTTGCACATCAATAAGATCTTGGACAAGTAGAGCCTTCGAAGTCCTTACAATTATCTTCTACATCTCTCCATATGGCACCAATGCTTGTAGTTTTGTATAAATCCACTCTTATATAAATGAGCAACAATTGTATCCCTATCAAGCATTTTTTTTATGACATCTCTTACAAGGACAATGAGCCTATTCTTGAACTAAGAGTGCAGCATTCCTAAAAGCATAATCATAGAAGTAAGGGATATTATTGCAAACGAGGATGATTACAATGCACATCCCGCACATGTAGACTCAGACTATGCCAGATGACTAGGCCGCACGAATACACCGAAATGGCATCTAAGCAAATCCCATCCTAGAGGTTCCAAATTAAGTATCGAGTAGGATTGCAAATAAGCCTAGAAATGGGCCGGACTAGGCCAGGCCACATCTTTCTTTGAGTCTGGCCTAAAAATTTAAAACTAATTAAATTAAATATTATTAATTTAAATTAATTAAAATATTATTAATTTAAAACTAATTTACTAAATTAGAATATGTATATTAATCAAAAGATGGGTCTATAATTTCATGCGATGCAATTTTTTTAAAAAATTAACACCATCGGCCTAAGCACGTAGGGCATGTGAGGGCTGGATGCTTACTGGGACCCGAGGCCCAAGTGCGTAGGGCACACCTCAGCTCCATGTTTGCAATGCTGACCGGCATCTTCCTTCGGCCTGAGCACATAGGGCACACGAGGGCCGAATATCTTGGATGCCAGATGGGACCCAAGAATGCAAGGCATGCCTCGGCCCCATGTTTGCAATGCTGTATGGCACCTTCGCTTGATCCGAGTGCTCTACATGCCAAAATCCAAGTCCCATACTTCTAATTAATTAATTAAACATCTAACTATTAATTTAATTAATTAATTTTTAATACCTAATTATACTTAATTTATATAATTTAAATAAAATAAATTAATTTTTAGTGATGGTACTAGTTGTCGCTAATACTCATAATAGAAGATAGGCTGCCATGCAGGATTGAGGTATGGGCTGGCATACAGGGACTAAGGCACAATGTGGCACAGGCTGGAGCATAAGGATTGAGACTCGAGGATGTGGCCATGGAGACAAGGGCATATGGACGGGGCCGTGGTCTGCGGCCGGTAGGGCAAGGGCGGTGGGGTCAGGCCGATGAGGCCAAGGCAGCAACTCGGGGATGCGGCCATAGAAACAAGAGCATGATAATGGGGCCAAGGGAAGGCAGTGATGGTCGGGGCTGCGTGGTCAGGTTGGGAAGAGGTGGAAGGTGGTCGAGGAGGTGGAGGGCAGCCAAGGGCTTGGGGAAGCAAGAGACGGTTGGGGGCTTATGGTCGGGAGCTCGAGGAGGTAGGAGGCGGCCGAGGACTCACGGTTGGGGGCTCGAAAAAGCAGCTGAGGGGCCGGGGGTAGGCGGTCGGAGGCTTGGGGAGGTGGGATGCAATTAGGGAGAGGTGGGTCAGGGGGCTGAGGCTCGCGGCCTGGGGCTCGAGGAGCAGGAGGTGGGCAGGGGCTCATGATCGAAGACTCGAGAAGGCGGTCAAGGGGAGGTAGGACAATGGAGCCAGAGGGAGGTGGCCGAGGGCTCAAGGAGGTAGGAGGCAGCTGGAGGCTCTAGGAGGCAGGAGGCAGCCAAGTGCTTGGGGATGCTGGATCCAGTGGCACGTTGGGGGAAAATGAGGGTGCATGGTGGGAGAAAATGAGGGTGGAAAGGTTATTAGCGATGGTAAATTACCATCACTAATAATCTTCCCACATCACTAATAATTATATTTTAAAATAAACTTATTAATGATAAAATATCATTGCTAATAATTTTATTTTATTGCTAATAATTATATTTTAAAATAAATTTATTAGTGACGGCAAAATATCATCACTAATAAAAAATAAATTTATAAGCGACGGTATAATACCATTGCTAATAATTATTTTCCATCGCTACTAATTATAAAAATATATTTAAAAATTTACTTATGAGTGATGGCAAAATGCTAATGCTAATATTTTTTGTCCATCGCTAATAATTATAAAAATATAGTAAAAAATTAAATTATATTTTATTAGAGATGGTAATTTATTATCGCCAATAAATTTTTTCATCCCTAATAATCATAAAAATATATTAAAAAATAATTTTTTTATTTATTAGTGATGGCATTTTGCTATCTCTAATAAGTATCCTATCATCGCTAATAATAATAAAATCAAATTTTAAAAAATAAAATTATTTTTTATTAGTGATGCGATTATAGTTGCTAAAATTTCAAAATTTCATCGCTAATATTTTTTAAATAGAATAATCATTATTTGGTAAAAAGTGACTCAAAAAATATAATATCTATTCTAATAAGGATCATTAATTAAAATTTAGTCATCCAAAATCTTCATCAGCCATTCTAATAGCATAGATTGTTCTCACGTGAAGAAAGAAAGACACAGAAAGAGCCACCCTCAAAACTCCATGCTATAGATCCCAAGGCTTCCTCTCTCTCCAAAGTCCACATGCTCCCCAACTGCTTAATGCCTCAAACTTACATGCTCCTTTCCTTCATGCAGCTTATCTCCCTAAGTCCCCACATGCCTCCATAAATTCTCATGCACGCCAACTCCTAAAGCAACAAGAATTCCATGCTAATTCCTTCTTCATGAACGTGGGCCCCTATTATTTCACGCAAACCCCTTTCTGAACTCTTTCATGCCCTTAACCTTTCACAAAGCCCAAGTACTCAATTCGTTCCTCCATGCACTAATTCCTCACGATCCAAAACTCCTAGCAGCCCACACTTCTACAAAATCACTCTCTCCTCCACAACTCCTCATGCCTTACCCTCTCCTCTATAACTAATGCCCCAATCTATCCTAGACTCTACTCAAAGCCTCATACCCTCCTCTCATGCAACAAGCCACCCCCTCTTCTCTAAAAAGATCGATCGAAGGGTAACCGAGCACACCTCAACCCCCACGGCACATAACCACAGCAGAAAATACAGATCATTTTATAGAGGAAAGTTTTTTGAACAAATATAGAACGCAAAAAGAAGAGATATCATAATTAAGCAATAAAATAAGAGAAAAAGAAAGCATACCAGATATACGTAGTTCGGCCTATCAACTAGCCTATGTCCATGGGCAAGACCTCCTCGATGTTTCTTCTATTAATCCACAGCACAAAAGAGAATACAAAATTATGAGAGAAAAAAGAAAAATTATAAGAAACTTTTTTCCTTTTATAAGAAGCTCTCTGCTTATTTTTGATAGCCTCACATCTCTCTGGATTCCCCTGATGCACACCCAAACCCATCAGGTCTCAGGCCCTTTTAAAGGCCTCAAAAATAGTCCAAATTTTTTAAAAAATGGACTCCTAGCTTCGATTGAAAGTCTACTTGAGTCCTGGCCATTAGATAAACCCATTGAACCAATGCTCACTACTGGATAGCACCCTCGAAGCAACCTGATCCATAAAAAATCTTGTAGACTACATGAAACGGGTGGAAAATGATCTTTGGTCCATGATGGACTATGAGAAACCAAGAGGAAATGGTTCCTCGGTCCACCCATCTCCTTGTGAACCATCGATCCATGCCTTGCATGTGGACCGCATGGGAAAAAGCCAGGCAAGCCATGCCAGTGCATGCTAGCCTGGGCCTGGGCCATGCCTATGTGCCCGCCCGCCCGGGCCCGGGCCGTGCATCCGTGCACACCAATGTGCTAGCCTAGCATGTCGCAGGCCCTGCTGGGCTGTGCGCACTACAGCCCGCAGGCCTAGCTTGCTGGCCACCATATGGGGGTCGGGCTTATTTTTTTTTTTTAACATGGTCTTTAAAAACTATCAATTCTCCCACTTGAAGTCATGTGCTGAACTCCAAAGAACATCATCCCTAGAGGCCTTGCCAACCTCCCACTCTTTACGTAGCTTCAAGATCGAAAGAAGCTTTGCTCCAGTTAAACTTCTCTCGAGTTACAGGTTTTGTTAACACATCCGCTAGATTTGCATCAATATGAATCTTTGACAGTGAGATTAGACTATCATCCACCACATTTCTTATAAAATGATAACAAATATCGATATGCTTCATTCAAGAGTAAAACATTAGATTTTTTGCCAAGAGCAACATGCTTTGACTATCACAATTCATCCTTATCACATCTTACCTCATCTTGAATTTTCTAAGAAGCCTCTTGAGCCAGATAGCTTCTTTACATGCATGTGCCATTGATAATGCCATCATTAATTGAAACTTAAATTTTCAGCTAATAGCACCACCGCGCATGGAGAACACATAGCCTGTGGTAAATCTCCTCTTATCTCGATCTTCTGCAACATCAAAATCCACATATCCAATGCACTTCAAACCTGTAGAACCATAATAGAGTGAATAATTAGTAATCCTTCTTAGATACTAGATGATCTACTTTACTACTGTCTAATGGTTACTACGTGGATTCGTCATATACCAGCTCATAACTTTCACTGCTTGCACAATGTGCGATCTTGTATATACCATGGCAAACATAAGGCTCCCTAGTACTGATGAATATGGCACCCGGGCCATGTCATCTTTTTCCACTTCCATGCTAGGTGATTGCTCTACCAATAGTTTTAACTAAATAGGAAATGGGATACTTACCGGCTTTGCATTCTACATGTTGAAGCACCGCAGAACCTTCTCCACATATCTTTTTTTGTAAAAGCCAGATCTTCCCATCCTTTCTCTCCCATAGCATCTTCATCCTAAGTATTTAGTTCATAGCTCCTAAGTCCTTCATCTCAAACTCCCTAGCCAACTGAGTTTTTAGATTTGATATCCAACTCTTGCTATTCCCCACGATCGTTATATCGTCGACATACAATAGCAGGATACAAAAAGCTCCTATCATCATTACCATAGAAATATGTACAATGATCTACCTCCAGTCGATCAAATTCCAAACTCATAATGAAGGAATCAAATTGCTTATACCAACATCTTGACGTCTATTTGAAACCATACAATGATTTGTTCGGCAAACAAATCAACTACTCCTTGCTTTTTTCAATAAAACCTTCATGTTGCATCATATAGATCTCCTCCTCCATGTCACCATGCAAGAATGCTGTCTTTACATCCATTTATTCAAGTTCCAAATTCATGACTGCTATGATTGCTAAAATAATCTGAATAGTACTAGTCAGATGAACTACCAGTAAGATGATCTCATCAAAGTCAATTCCTAGCTTCTGAGCATAATCCTTCACCACCAAGCATGCTTTGTCCGCATCTCTATCTGTATCCTTCTTCACCTTATCGACCAACCGACATCCAATTGGACTCCTCTCCTTCCATAGAACTACAAGCTCCCAAGTCTTATTCTTTCGAAGTGACTTCATCTCCTCCTCCATAGCATGATGCTACTTTCCAGCATTGGTAGACTCACAAGCCTCCTTATATAAAGTTGGCTCATCCTCCTTCGTCAAAGCAACATAAGCACAAACATGGTTAGTAAAATGAATGAAAGAAGTGACATAGTCATCATACCGCGTGGAAGGTCTAATGATCCTCCTAGGCTGCTCGGACTTCGTTGGCAGCTCTTTTGATGAGATAACATCCTCAAATGATTGTAGAGACTGTTTACCTGGTTTATCATCAAATATCTCATCATTTACTTGTGCTTGCTCCTCATCGCGTGCATCAAGAAACTCAATAGGAGTAATGACTTTATCATCTTGCTTTTTTTGGTGCCTTAAAAAGATTCTTCATTGAAAATAATATCTCGGCTAATAATGATTTTATGGATAGTAGGGTCGCATATTCGATACCCCTTTATTCCAGTAGCATAGCCAAATGCATCTCCGAGAGTTCTTGTCCCAATTTTGTCCTCTTTTCTTTTGATGTCTATGCATATGCATCACATCCAAAGATACAAAAATGAAAATAATTTATGGGTTTGCCGCTCCAAAGTTTTTCTAAAATATCCAATCCAAGTGATTTTATTGGCACTCGATTGATCGAGTAATAAGCCATGCTCATAGCTTCTACCCAAAATCTCTTATCAAGTTTTATGGTACTCAATATACTTCGGACCCTCTCTATGAGTGTTCTATTTAACCTTTCGACCATGCCATTTTGTTGTGGTGTCCTAGAAACTGTGAGGTATCACCGAATTCTATGCTCGCTATAAAACTCTTCAAATTCTTTAGAACAATATTTTTCTCCATTATCTGAATGCAGACATTTGATTTCAAATCCTTTTCATTCTCCACTAGAGCCTTAAATTTTTTAAAAGTCATAAAAATGTTGGATTTTCATTTTAGAATATATATCTAAGCCTTTCGAGAATAGTCATCAATGAAGAAAATGAAGTAGGAACATCCATCCAATGACTTATCAAGCAACTCTCAAGTGTCTGAATGGATAAGCTCAAGAAATTTCTTACTCTGCTGCTATGATAAAGAGAAAGAAAGTCTTCTTTATTTATCGTAGATGTAATCTTCATAAAATTTCAGTGATGCTAACTTGTATCCTAAAAGAAGCTTCTTGTTTGATAATATCTATAGCCCATGCTTATTTATATGTCCCAAACGATGATGCCAAACCATTAGGGACATCATCTTTGCACTTGCTATCGCCATCTCTCCCATCTAAGTCTCATCCATTAATTTATAAAGATCACCTATTTGCTCTTCCTTTATCACCACCAAACATTCTTGGCACACCTTTAGTTGATCCTTCTCTTTGATAAATTTTAAGCCTTGCTTATAGAACTTTCCAAGTGGTAGTAGACTTTTGTGAAGTACGTAAACATGGCATACATTAGAAACCATCTAGACAATACCATCAAATATCTAGATCCGAACATCTCCTACTCCAATCATAGTAAATGTTGTATTGTTATTCAAATAGATAACTCCACTATCCAATGATTTGTATATATGAAATCACTTTCTAAAAGGAGTCATGTAAAAAGATGCTCCTGAATCCATAATTCATTAGTGTACAAGATCAGATCTTTTAATTATTGTTAATGCATCCCCATCTTCCAAAGTAGCCAAACTAGCTTCACCTTCTGCAATATTGCTTTGAAAGTTTTCTGATTTAGATTTTGTATCAACTCCTCTGGCCTAGCAATCTTTCTTTACGTGTCCTGATTTTTTATAGTTCCAGCATTTTATCTTCTTTTTTCTCTTGATTTAGATCTTGCCTTCCCTTAATCACCATGTTCCTATTAGATGTGTGCCTTAAAAGCTAAATTGGCTGTCACTTGTAATACACTTCTAAGGATAATTTTATAATTTTGATTATAAATTAATAAATAATTATTTTTCTATCATAGTGTGTATTTAAAAGTGTCTGTGATACATCCTTTGAGTTAATGATAATGATAATTTATATTTTTAAGAGTTAAAAATTTAAGATATAAATTTTCATAATTAACTAATAAATTACTTTTGATCATAGGATCATCATGAGGATGGTGATCGATCTGAAAGATTGATGTACGATCGCTTTCTTAGGATAGACGTGTCTTGAGTCTATGGTATGAAAATACCAGAGTAAGAGTACAGATACTTGTTAGAGAATGAGGGCACTGAGCATGACCACCTCGAGTAGTCATAAGAAAGTCTACCTTCTCATCGATGACTGACTCGATGTTACAGTAGTATGTATGTTTCTTTGATCTGAGGTGCATCGATAGTTCATCTTGAGGGTGTTATAGTTTGACTACATCATAACTTGATCTCCTAGCCATTCAGAATCTTGAGGTGTATGTTGGCTATAGCATGTTCATTATAGAAACTGGATTGCACCTATAAGAGAATCTATCTACCTTGGTAGATGAGGAGTAGCCCTATGATAATCATGAGATTGAGTCCTTAAGTCCATGGCCATGGCAGAGTGAAGATGATAGAAAGAGTTTTTATTAGAATTTTATATTAGACTCGAATCGAATGATTATTTTATATGATGGACATTGGGTTTGACGAGTTCACCTTAACCCTAATCCTGTCAGGACTCAAGTTAGAAGAACCCAATCATATAGGTAACTACACCGAGAGGTTCACTTTTAGTTCTGATGGGTTGCCATCATATACTACTAGATATTACTGATGCATTTTGAAAGCAATTAGAATAATTTTGATGATCAATCATTCTAATTGTATGAATCAGAAATGTTCTAATTCATCGAAAGGTGTTTCGATGATGTTGATGATGGAGATCATGACATATCTCATTATCATATAAAATTAAATCTAACTGGATCATACAAATAAGGGTTTGGATTTGGATGTCATCAATTGAGCTAACCTAATTTGATTGATTTGGATTAGATCCAATCAAGTTCAAGGTAATCATGCTAGCACACGATTGAGCCTGACTTTCTCCTTCTAAAATCTTTTTGATTCATCACAATCAAGTTAAATTTGATTTGGCTCATTATTATATTTTGAATGAGTTTATTTTCATCTGACTAGATTAAGTTTAGATTAGATTAATTATAGAAATTAAATCCATTCATAGTCAAATTGGACTAGGGTCAAAAGTTGACCCATTTGAGAGAATTGAGGGTCACCTGATCAGATACTTCTAAAAAACTTTTTAAAAATCATTTTAATTTAATTTTTGGATATGTGATAGAGAAGGAGTGATATATTAGGTGCACGAAATTTTATAATTTTTAGAGATGTCTAGACTGAGTTATGATAGAGTTTGATTTGGATCAAACTCTTGAAGGAAGAGTCCTAGGCGCAGTGGACTCTTCCTTATCTACTCATGCCACCACCTTCTAGATTGATTTTTGGCATCAAAATTAGATGAGATCTGAGAATTTTTGTGGAGATCAGGTTTAAGAGTCCTGATAGTCAAAAAAATAAGGATTTTGATCAAAGAGGGACTCTAACTTTGTGCTATGCTTTTGTATAAGAACCCTTATGCTAAGGCTCTTCACGTAGAAGAAATATTTTTCATACCCAAAGGCTGCCATTCTAGATATCCCACACCCCCTCTATCCTATCTCTCCCTCACTTCTACATGTCTAAAAAGTTAGGCATAAATTTGAGAAGAAGATCCAATCAAATTTATGAAGAGTTCAGTATCTACGCGACGATATTTATGAGACGGACACGTTGTCTTCAAAAATTTTTTTGAAAAACTTCTAGATCAGATTCAGATTTGATCTTTGAAAAAAAAAAATTATGAGAAGAAGACGTCCAGATCCTTCTCAAGTGGATACCAATAGAGGCCAGGCGTGTGCGTAGCTCCTTCCAAAACTTCAGAAAATATCAGGATCATTGCAGGATAATCAGATTACCCAAACAAGATATGAAATTAAATCTAATTTAATTTTTATTTTAATTTTTAATCTCAGATCATCATTATCAAATTTGAAAACTCTTATATCTAATTAAATCATTTAAAATTTTTTTAAAAAAGTTTATCTCAGATCTGCATGATCCTATGGTGAAAAATAGGATTTTTTCCTTCAGTTCCCTCTTGAAAGGCCTTCCTCGTGCTACCATGGCTTCCCCGAAGAGCTTTCTTGGCTAAATTTTTACCTCATCTCTTCTGTTAGCAATGATGCAACAACTGACTCCATCTTGAAGGTTTCAACATGACTCAAGTTCATAATAAGATTATCCCAAGATTCTAGTATAGAACAAAGAAGAATGCTAGCCTTCTCTTCATCTTCGATTCTCACATATAGGGTCATAAGCTTACTCACAATGAAATTGAATACACCCAAGTGCTCTTAAACTGATGCCCCATCCTTCATCTTTTGATTGTATAATTGCCACCTCAAATAGATTTTATTTATCAAAGGCTTTTCTTCATGGAGGTTCTTCAATTTTTTGCAAACCTCTTTTGCAGTAGTCTTGGCCTCAATATTAAATAATACCGAATCATCCAATGCCAAGTAGAGGTTTGCCATTGTAAGCTTGTCTTTTTTCTCATATTGCCCATCCATCATCTCTTGTAGTTTGCATTTTTTTCTTGCAAAGCAACTTCACAACCATTCTTAATTAATGCTACTTGCATCTTCATCTTTCAAAGTTCAAAGTTTGATCCATCAAACTTTGGTATCTCATACTTAGTTTTCGTTGCCTTATTTGCCATTATTTCAAAAAATCAAACCAACTACAAAAAGAATCTCCTAGCTCTGATACCAAACTGAAAGGACTGGTCGAGAGGTAATCAAGCACACCTCAACTTGTAGATGGCATGGTGCTCCCAAGCCTTGGGAGGCCATAGGATGAGTCAAGGTATTGGCACCGGGAAGACTAGAATAGGTATGGTTCTAAAGCTAGGACAAGAGTGGTCCTAGGGCTAGGACAAGAGTTGTCCTAGGGTGGAGGTGGTGTGTAGCCATACATGGGCTTGAGGTCTAGGTGTTAAGGACCTTGAGGGGCTTGATTGGTGCTTTGAGGATCTGAAATACAAGATGGAGCAAGAAATCAAAGCCAAGGTATGAAGATTATAGAGAAGGGCCTTTTCATTAGGTTAGCTGACTCAATCTAATACTGGGTCGGCTATGTCTCAGTGGTCAGGCCAAATAGAAAGATATGCATTTGAAACTGCTGGCACGGGATGTAATTGGATCGGCTCAGTCTGAAATTGAGTCGACCCAATCTCAAGTTAGCCAGCTTAGTGCTGAGACTGAGCTGGCTCAGTGTTCGGGCAGAGATACGCGAAAGGTCTATTTAGGGCTAGGGTTTGGGTTGATTCTAAGGATCTTAAAGCCTGATTTGAGAGATCTTAATGGGGCTAACTAATATATGGATTGGATTTAGATCCAGGGAATGAAAGCATGGGAGACATGGGTATACATGGGCTTGGTGAGTGCTTTCATATATTGGATTAGCTAGAATTATTTTTGGTCAGGCCTAATGGCTATATATAAATACATAGGTTGTATTAAGATTTCATTGAAGATTGAAATACAGATCTTTTCCTCTTCAAACTCTCTCTTCTTTTTTCTCTCTAGTGTTGCTGCCCTAGGTCTTAAAGAAGCCCTAGAGAGAAGGGGCGCCTTCCTCAAGCCCAAGGAGCGAGGCACCCCATCATAGATCCAGGTAGCGGATCGATGGTATACTGGCACCCCTAGAGAATGTCAAAGGTCTCTCCAGGTTTGCACTAAAGATCAAGGATTTTTGCAATAATTGTTATCAGAGCTAGGTGATGTTAGGGTGCTACCACAATATTTGATATCAGGGCCTGATGGTACGTGAAAGCGAAGAAAAAGTCATACAGGATGAAATAAGAAATCTGTATAAGTATTCCATGGTATGTCTTAGATCTACCTTTATTATTATTATGGTTTAGCCAATTGGGAGCAGCAGGTTGAAGGTGGAGGTTGAGAGGATTAACGAAAAAAAAATTTTCTCGTGATGCAAGGTTTGGGTGCATGATTTGCTGGTCGATCTTGGTGGAAAGATCAGGATGTATGATGATTAGTTGACAGACAGGGAGCGCTGAAGTGCTACAATTGCGCTTCTCTGAAGATGCAGGGCTGAGAGAGGCTCGGCGGTATAGAAGCTGAGGGAGGTATCTCAGCAAAGAGCATCAGGATTCTATAGGAAGATGGACAGTGTGGATCTGTTTAATGGATGAGGAGAGGTTTTCTAAGAAATACTGATCGAAGGAAAGCTGAAGAAGTGGCTATACATCCTTTGGTGGTAGGAAGGTGGGAAAGTAGTCAGGGATACATTCAATGGTTTGATTAGAGCAGGGATTTGCAAAGCCTTAGGGATGAGGAAGATGGATGATCTATGGAGGTCTAGCAGGTTAGGGTTGGATGACTATAGAACGGCATAGAAATGAGGCAAGAAGCGTTGGAGTGCTACAGTAGCGCTTTCCTGGATGCACAAGGACTGAGAGAGGCTCGATGGTGCAGCACCCGAGGGAGATATCCTAGTAGAGAGTGTTAGGGGCATCTTTGGGAGATCAGGAGTAGATTTCAGGGAGAGCCAGGGGTTCTTAGGGAGCATCAGGGACATTAAGCAACCTGGAGTATGGGTTATGTGCAGCAAGAGAGGACCCGGATACCGATGAGGAGGCAGTGTCGAGATGAGGCAGGAAGCATTGAAGTACTGTATTAGTATTTTTTTGGAGGCATGAGGCTAAGAAAGGCTCAACGATGCAGTAGCCAAGGGAGGTATCTCAGTAGAGAGTATCAGTAGGCATCTTAGGAAGAGCAAAAGTAGGTCTCAAGGAAAGCCAGGAGTCTTAGAAGCTTCAGGATGAGATAGATAGGTCTGAGCCCAGGATAGGGTTTGAGCTGTAGTTTCTTTGAGCGCAACTGAAGCAATGGCTGGTACAGAGGTAGAAGAGGAGAAGTGCTAGGATTGAATTTTTTAGGATTTAGTCACTAGTTTAAAGAATTGGATGAGCTCTTGGGTTTTTGAGGTGCCTGCATATTGCAGAGGTATTCGAGATGGCTTCGATAGGATACGCTAAGTGTAGAGGGTTCGAAGGGATAGCGACGGTGTTCGAGATGCAGCGGTGGGTCCAGCAGTGCAGCGTTGAATGATTGACCTCGGATGTCTCGATAATAGAGTTAGGATCTTCTACAGCATTAGATGAACTTCGGATATAGGTGGAGCTCCAAGTGGTAGCTTCACAAGTGGAGAGAGAATTTGACACGAGTTCAGAGTAGATAGGTGTAGAGAAAGGAGCGATATCCCAGCACTAGTACAGAGATGCACGATTTAGGTGGAGCGGCATGTGCAGGTGGACAGACGTAGCTCTGAGAAGATCGTGTCAGGTGGTACAGCATGTGTTGGTATAGAAATGCTATAGGTTCTCCAGAAAAATTCAAAAAATATGATGCAGCTGCTAAGCAGAAGGGATCCTATAATTCTAGAATGGTACGAAGAAGCAAGCCAAGGTTTTCAATGGTAGAGGCGGTCATCCTAAAGGCCTTAAAGGATGCACAGCAGTTGAAAATGATTGGCGGAGGTGATGTTTGCATAAGAGGTTGTCAGGATGTGCAGCTATAGTGGGATAGTGTAGGAGGGCATTGCCAAGGCTTGGGTGCATCAAGATGGAGATTATAGATGGTGTGGTGCTCCCAAGTCTTGAGAGACCACGGGAGGAGTTAGGGTGTTGGCTCCGAAAAGACTAGCAAAGATATGGTCCTAGGGTTAGAACAGGAGTTGTCCTAGGATGGAGGTAGTGTGTAGCCCTCCACGAGCTTAAGGTCCAGGTGTTGAGGACCTTGACGGACTTGGTTGGTACTTTGGAGATCTGAGACACAAGGTGGAGCGAGAAACCAAAGTAAAGGCATGAAGATTATAGAGAATGGCCTTTTCAGTAGGTTAGTCGGCTTAGTCTGATACTGGATCAGCTTTATCTCTGTGGTTAAGCCAAACAGAAAGGTGTGCGTTCAGGATTGCTTGCATGGGATGCAACTAGGTCAGCTCAGTTTGAAACTAAGTCGATCCAATCTCAGATTAGCCAGCTTAGTACTGAGACTAAGCCAGCTTAGTGCACGGGCAGAGATACACGAAAGGTCAGTTTGGGATTATGATCCGGATTGATCCTAGGGGTCTTAAGGCCTAATTTGAGAGGTCTTAAGAGGGCTAACTCACGTATGGATCGGGTTTAGATTTAGGGGATGAAAGCATGAAAGACATGGGTGTATATGGGCTCGATGAGTGCTTTCATATATTGGGTTAGCCAGGATAGTTTTTAGTCATACCTAATGGCTATGTATAAATACATAGATTGTATTAGGATTTCATTGAAGATTGAAATACAAACCTTTTCTTCCTTAATCTCTCTCTTCTCTCTTCTCTCTAGTGTTGCTGCCTTAGGTCTTGAAGAAGCCCTAGAGAGAGGGGGTGCCTCCCTCAAGCCCAAGGAGGGAGGCATCCCATCACAGATCCAGGTGGTGGATTGGTGGTATACTGTTGCACAAGGATCCCTTAACGTTGTTGAGGCTGAAGGAATAATGGGACGCTCCTCCTTCCTCCAAGCTTGGAGGCGTGTAAAGAAACTAGAGACAGGAAGGGATGTGAAAGAAAATGGCTCTATTGATTTTTCTCTTCTCTACTAGGATTTACAATATACATGTATATATACCTGTACATGGACCGAAATCCTAACTCGTAAAAAACTTCTTGGGCTAATCTAGTCCGAATGCACTCATCCAAATCCATGTACACCCATGGTCTGATCATGCACTCAATCCCATGGATCCAAACTTGGTCCAAACTCTGAGTAGCCCCCATGAGCCCCAAACCAAGGCCTCATAACCATGGAGGGCTGTACCTCCATCCTAAAACCAAATCGATCCTAGTCCTAGGACCACACCTATCCTAGTGTCCTAGAGCCAACACCCTGACTCCTCCAGTGGCCTCCTAAGGCTTGGGAGTACCACTAATCCTAACAATCTCCACCTCGGTGTCCCAAGCCTTGGCAAATCCCTTAATAATGCCCCCCTATATGATCTCGCTGTCGCTGTGCACCTTGATAGCCCTTTATGCAAACATCACCTCCGTCAATCCTCTTCAGCTACTGTGCATCCTTGGAGACCTTTAGGATGACCTTCTCCACAGCTGAAGATCTGGCTTGCTCCTTCGCACCATTCTGAAATTGTAGAATTCCTTTTGCTTAGCAGCTGCATCACTTTTTCTGGACTTTTCTAAAAATTCTACAGCATTCCTGTGCTAGCACATGTTGTACCACCTGACACAATCTTCTTAGAGCTATTCCTGTCCACCTGCACATGCTGCTCCACCTGAAACTATGCATCATCGGTGCTTTGAACTCATGCCAAATTTTTTCTTCACCTGTAAAGCTACCTCTCTAGAGCTCTACCTATGAAGCCACCACTCCAGAGCTCCACCTATGAAGCCACCTCTCTGGAGCTCCATCTAATTCAAAGTCTATATGATGCCACAGAAGAATCTGACTCTATCATCGAGTCACTCAAGGCCAACCACTCAATGCTGCACTGTCCGAGCTTGCCACTGCACCTCGATCACCGTCGCTGCTTTTTCGGATCCTCCGTACTCTATGGATCCCACTGAAGCCATTCGGATATCTCCGCAACCCATGGGCACCTCCGAAACCTCCAAGAGCTCATCCAACTCCTCTAACTCAGTGACTAAATCCTAGAGAATTCCACCCTAGCACTTCTCCTATTCTGCTCCTGCAGCAACTATCGCTTCAGTTGCACTCGGAGGAACTACAGCTCAAATCTTGTCCTAGGCTCAGATCCACCTATCTCATCCCGAGGCTTCAAAGACTCTCTGACTCTTCCTAAGACCTACTTTCGATCTTTTTAAGATGCCTTTTGACACTCTCTACTGAGATACCTTCCTCGGCTGCTGCACCGTCAAGCCTCTCTCAACCACGTGCCTCCAACAAAGAATTACTACAGCATTCCAGCACTTCCTAGAAGGTCTCTGCACCGCTCTACAATCATCCAATCCTAACCTACTGGACCTCCATAGATCATCCATCTCCATCACCTCCAAAGTTTCAACCGATCCCACTGTTGAATACATCCCAACTATTCACAGCCTTCCACTAGACTGAATAGTTGCTTCTTCAGCTTCATCTCGACCCTGAGCCTTTGAGTAATTTCTCCTCTGACATGCCAAACAAAAACATCAGCACGAAGCTGCATCCAGAAGAACAACTACGAATAACATGAGAAAATAAAAAAAAAAACTCTTTTTTTTCCTTGCTGGAAGGCCTTTTTTTCTCTCCTAGAACCTTCTAGATTTTTTTTCTTTTGGTTCCTTGCTCCTCTTCGTCTCATCCAAAAAATAGAACAAACCAACCCGATCGCCTATTGCCACCATGGAATGCCACCAACCATCTCCTGCCCACATAGCCATTGGATCTAGGTGCCGCCTTGCTGAAACACCATCGTGGCACATCACTACCACTGTTCATGGCCAGCCATCATCGGATTTGGGCTCCCTGGCTGCATCCCCAAGCTTCCATTGTGCACACACCACCACCGCTGGATCTAACGCCACTCCAGCATGTCACCATCGTCAGATCTGACACCACTATGCCGACTTCTGCCATGGACCATCGTTGATCACCTTCGATCGTGCGACCACCACCAGATCTAGGCCCTTGCATCGGGAGAAAGAACGAAGGCCCTATGCCACCTCGTCGGCTTCGCTCCGTGTGCCACCTCTCCAGATCTGGGTAAGGCCACCATCGAATCGATGCTCCATCATCGAGCCATCCTCCCTAGGCCAGCTCTCCACCGCACGCATGTCACCATCGTCGGATCAAACCTCTGCCTGTGCACCCACAGCCACCGGACCCTGTCACTGCTCCACTTCACCAGATCTAGGCCACAGCATTGGAGACAAAGCCCCTGCACAATCACTGCATCTCGATTGACGGCATCAACATTGAGATCGCTCGAAAGTGAGAGATCTGACTCGATCTCCCCTGCTCCTTCGTCTCTCCAATCGATTCCCATTGCATGCATGCCTGTTAGCCACACTTCACCAACCACTGCCATCTGTGACTTTCCTATCAGAGAAGAAGACTGGGACCGGATCTATCATCTCCTCTCTAGTTCTTGGCCATCCTACATGCGCACGCCATCATTGATCGCCTGCAGACCTCCACATGCTGCACTCGGCTACCAGATCATCGAAAACCACCTCCACCTATCGGTTCATAGTAGCTAAGCCTGAGATCGACGACTAATCACCGACCACCGTGGGATCTGGGAGGAAGAAAGGGGGGCTTACCATCCCAAATTTTTTTTTTCTTTCACTGCTGTGTTAGATATATGTGCCTTAAAAGCCAGAACTGGCTAACACTTGTAATACACTTCTAGGAGCAAAATTATAATTTTGACTATAATCAATAAAATGGATTATTTTCTATCACATATGTGTATTTAGTGTCTGTGATACATCCTTTGAGTTAATGGTAATGATAATTCATATTTTTAAGAGTTGAAAATTTAAGACATGAATAATCATTATTAACTCATAAAATGCTCCCGACCATAGGATCATCACAAGGATGGTAATTGATTTGAAAGATTGATGTACAATCGCTTCTCTTTAGTAGATAAGTCTTGAGTCTACGATATGGAGACACCGGAGCAAGAGTACAGATACCCGTTAGAGAACGAGGGCATTGAGCGTGACCATCTCGAGTAGTCATTAGGAAGTCTACCTTCTCGTTAATGACTGACTCGATGCTGCAGTGGTGTATCTGATTCTTTGATCTGAGATGCATCGGTAGTTCACCTTGAGGGTGTTATAGTTTGACTACACCATAACTCGATCTCCTAGCCATTTGGAACCCTGAGGTGTATGTTGGCTATAGCATGTTCATTGTAGGAATTGGATTGCATCAAGATGGAATCTATCTACCTCGGTGGTAGAGGAGCAGCCCTATGATGATCATGAGAATCAAGTCCAGAAGCCCATGGCCATGGCAGAGTGAAATAATAGAAAGAGTTTCTATTTAGATTTTCACATCGGACTTGAATCGAATGATTACATCATATGACAGAAACTAGGGTTTGACGAGTTCACCTTAACCCTAATCTGATCGGGGCTCAAGATAGAAGAACTTAATCACACAGGTAGCTGCACCAAGAGGTTCGCATTCAGCTCTGATGGGTTGCCACCATATACTGCTAGGTGTCACTGATGGATTTTGGGAGCAATTAGAATGATTTAGATGATCGATCATTCTAGCTGTTCGAATCAGAAGAGTTCTGATCCATCGAAAGAAGTTTCGATGATGTCGATGATAGAGATCATGACATATCCCATTACCATACAGAACTGAATCCTAACTGGATCACACAAATAAGGGTTTGAATCTGATGATCATCAATTGAACTGATCTAGTTCAATTGATCTGAATGAGATTCAATTAGGTTCAAGAAAATCATGCTAGCACTCGATTGAACCTAACGTTCTTCTTTTACTATCATAAATAGTTGTCCTGACTGAGCCAAAGGAGTTTGTGCTCGATCAGAAGGCCTTCACTTGGTCTGACTGGAGCTTGTCCAGGTCAGAAAAGGATTGTCTTATTTTATAAGATAATACCTACCATTTTTGGTCACCTACCATTTCTCGTCCTTTGACTTTGGTCAAAAGTTGACCTTTGACTGGTCAAATATTGACCATTGATACTTTGACTTCTATCCACGTGTCACGCACCTATTGGAGAGCTGGTGGGGGCTTGTCCTCCTATCAGAAACTGGCAAGGAGGAGGGTGCACGCCAAGGGTGGCGTGCTTCCAGGCTGGAGGCACCCAGAAGTCCCTGTTGGATAGGGACTCCATCTCCTTATTAAATTCTAAATAGACTCCTCCTAAGAACCAACTTTGACTGATCTTAGGCGATATCTAAGGATGAATCTAAGGGACTCTATTCCCATCAATCAGATTTAGATCTGATTTCATAAAGGGTTGTGATTGGTTGGGATGAAGAGGAGTTGGATCACACATAGTCTATAAATAAGATCCTGTGCCCAACTCAAAGAGACGAATAATTCTCCATGCCCCAAGGCTGTTTCTCTCTTCCTCCTCTATGCCAAGTTCATCTTCTCCCTCTCCTCTCCATGCCCAAATAAGTTTGGGATCTCAGTTGGTGCAATCTAGGTGAAAGAAAGATGATAGAAAGCTAGAAGGCTGCGCTGCTGCAAAGGATAACTACTGATCTTTGAAAGCCATTTTGAAGATCCTCCAAATCAGATTCAGATCTAATTTTTGAAGATGTGATAGAGAAAAAGAGGATCCCAAGATCCAATTTGAGTGGATACCGATAGAGGCCAGGCACTTGCATGGCTAGATCCAGAACCTTTCGCTGCTTACAGGATCATCAACGGGTAATAGGATTACCTACATCAAGGTAAATTAAATATAATTTAATTTATTTATATTTTATTTTAATTATTAGAATAATAAAAATTAGATCTGAAATATCCTAAATCTGATTTAGATCAAAGAGAAAAATTTTTAAAATATATCTCTTGATCCGATCAGATCTGAACGAACCTGATTCGGAAAATCAGGATTTTCCTTCAACTGGTATCAGAGCCAAGGTTCTAAAGTATTTAGATCTAATTTTAAATTTATTTTAATCAAAAAATAAGTAATTTCAGATGTCACATGAGATGTGATCAGATCTGAAATCAGAAAAAATTAAAATTAAATAATTTGGATCTAAGATTAGAAAATATGCATGACTAGTTCTAAAATAGAATAGTTCTATAGAATAGTCTTGCATGTTTATAATTTAATTTGATTAAATCATATTTTAGATCTATTTATTTATTATTTTTTAATATTATAATTATTATAATAATATCTAAAAAATAGTAAATAAAAATTATTTAATTTTAACATCATATGAGATATGATTGATGCATGTCTAGACTAGTTGTAGAATAGTTCTACATAATTATCTAGATTAGAGTTTATTTTGATAAGATCAATTTAAATCTAATTTTTTAGATTATTATGAGATAATTTAGATCTAAAAATATGCATGATTTGATACATGAGATGTATGCAAAATATGCCATGATTAGATCTAATTTGTATATGAGATATATGATATAGATCTAAAACTATTTTGTAGTATTACATGTTCCTGATTAAGGCGTTCCTCTTAGGCCGTCCGGTCATAAGAACGAAGAAGGATTTAAAGGCCCTCTTCTCCCATCCGATGGGATGTTCTTATGATGTGTAGGGGTGCTGTGCATTCGTCCTTAATCAAAAATCCAAAACTTACTTTCTGCAAAACCCTAGATCCTGAAACCCTAGGATTTATTATGCATATTTTATTTATGAACCCTACTTAATTAAGAATTAAGATTATGAAATATTAATTAGGTCTAAAATTGAGAATTTCAGATCTAAGACATATTCATAATACTGGGTTCGGACTTGGGTAGCTCAATTAGGTCTAAGCGGTTGATCAAACCGAATCAAGAGTTGGTTAGATGGGATCAACAATGCTTAAATTGACCAGCCTAATAGGATTAAGTCTGGGTCAAGATCGAGTCACGATCAAGCAAGACCTAATTAGGCTCAGAGGTTAGAGTCTGGATTGTAGGCTAACCCAATTGATTCTGGCTCAATAATTTGGTGTCTAAGGTAAGTTTGGCAGATACGATCGACTGATTTTTAATTGGGAGCTACTCGATCTGAATGCATTCTTGTACGAGTTAATGGCATATCCCTTCCACCGGTCTCACTTACCTGGCCATATCTATTGACTCAGTTCTGATTTGAGGTGGTCAATAATCCGAGCTAACCCATGCCACTAGGTTAGTCATAATTGTTATGACTATGACAAGTCTAGTTTAATGAGACCTGAATCAATTCTCCCTAAGAAAAGATTAAGTCTGAGGTCTTCCACCATTGTAGATGTGCGGGCCCTTTCCGAGGTTGATTGTTCTCGATTGGATACAGTGGCTCAGTTGCACCGAAAAGATGCAACCATGTCTATTAGGCATTGGATGCTATGGGCTGGAGGATGAGTTGGGCTCAATATTTTGGATACGGTGAGAGACTCAATTAGAAATCCAGTCTGTGCAAATGGTGGGTCTGACTTAACTAAGGAGTGGATCAATATTTCGGATACGGTGAGATTCATGAATTAGAGACCAAGTTTGGGTGCACCATGATTAGAGAATCATTGAACAAGAGTTGTTCACTCATTGGCTAACCCATCACCAATAACTGTTAGGTGAGGTGATGAGTCAGTTGGTGAGACCGCACCACCCACTAGAAATCATTAATCATGGAGATTTTTGCATCTCTACAAAGAGAGTGTAGGAATTCGATAAAATAGTAAGAGCTAATTTATTCAAAAATAAAATTTTTAAATAAATTAGTCAAGTCATAATTACAGTATCTAACTAGAATCTTTGACTCTCTATAGAAAAATATCTGCGTCCAATCCATTAGCACGTATCCTTGGACACACATAGACTGACCAGACTCAATTATAAAGATTGGCTCAAGAACTACAAAATTATTTTGGGTTCTGAGAAGTTAACCTATGTATTGGATCAGGATCCTTCCACTTTACCAGCCCGTCCATCCGCTGAACAGAGAGCGTCTCTGAAAAAATGGATAGACGAAGATAATAAGGCCAGATATTACATGTTGGGCTCGATGTCTGATGAGCTCCAGCGCCAACATGAAGATATCAGGACTGCTCGCCAAATGTTGGCTCACCTGCAAGGAGATGTTTGGTGAACAGAGTCGCACAGCCAAGTATCAAGTCACGAAATGACTTTTTAAGGCTAAGATGCATGATGGGCAGTCAGTCCAAGATCACTGTCTAATAATGATCAAGAACTTAGAAGAGCTTGAGAAGCTCGGTGTGAAGTTAGACTTGGATCTGCAGAATGATATTATTCTGCAATCCTTGACTGATGCATATGGGCAATTCATCATGAATTACCACATGCATAAACTTCAAAATTCCTTGGCCGAATTAATGAACATGCTGGTCACCGCTGAGCTTTCTATGAAAGGTTCTAAAGGCTCAGTTCTTGCTATGGAATGGACTTCTTTCCAAAAGAAAGTCTTCTGAAAAGAAAAAGAAAGTCTACAAAAAAGCAGAAGATGGAAGGAGGAAAGAAGAAGAAGGCAGAGCCGAAGAAGAAGGTCGCTGTCAAAGAAAAGTGTTTCCATTGCAACAGCGACGGCCACTTGAAAGTGGAACTGCCCTACTTACCTGGCCACCCTGAAGAACAAGAAGGAAGGTCCTTCTGGAGGTATGCTCGTTATTGAGTCTAACCTTATGATTTCTTCTGCATCCAGTTGGGTGCTTGACTCTGGTTCTAGTGCTCATCTGTGCACTTCCATGCAGGGTCTTGAGGATAGCAGGAGGCTGAGGGATGGAGACATGATCCTACATGTCGAAAATGGAGCAAGAGTTGCTGCAGTGGCGGTGGGAACATACCCTCTTCGATTACCATCTGGTTTAGACTTAGTTTTGAAAGACTGTTATTATGTGCCTGCAGCTAGCAGGAATTTGATTTCTGTTTCATGCTTAGCACTAGAAGGCTATGTGATTACCTTCTTTAAGGACCATTGTAACATTCTTTATGAAAGAAATAAAATTGCAAATGGTTTTCCTTATTAACGGTCTTTATCAGCTACATATTGATGTATCCTGTTCTAACTATCGAGCAAAACGTGAATGCCAAACGACCTAGGGATAGTCCAAATGATAGATATCTATGGCACCGGAGATTAGGTCATATAGCAGAAGATAGGATCAACAAATTGGAGAAAAATGGGCTATTGAGTCCATTGACTTCTGAGTCATATCCAACTTGTGAATCTTGTCTTCAAGGCAAAATGACTAAACTTCCTTTTGTTGGACATGGGGAAAGGGCCACAGATCTCCTTGCCCTAGTACATACTGATGTGTGCGGCCCATTTGATGTGCCGGCTAGAGGCAATTTTGTCTACTTCATTACCTTTACCGATGATCTGTCTAGGTATGGGTATGTGTATCTTATGAGACATAAGTCTGAAGCTTTTGAAAAGTTCAAAGAATTCAGACATGAAGTAGAAAAACAAACTGGAAAAATCCCATTAAGGTTCTTCGATCAGATCGAGGAGGTGAATACCTTAGCCAAAAATTCCTAGACTATCTCAAGGAAAATGGCATAGTCTCTCAATGGACTCCACCAGGAACACCTCAACTCAACGGAGTTTCAGAACGGAGAAATCGGACTCTATTGGATATGGTTCGATCCATGATGAGCTTCACAGACCTCCCTGATTTTCTTTGGGGACACTCATTATTAACTTCAATTTATCTACTGAATAGGGTTCCTTCTAAAATCCGTTCCTACCACACCGTATGAGATATGGCACGGTAAGAAACCAAGTCTGAGTCATCTCAGAATTTGGGGTTGTCCGGCTCATGTCAAAAGACAACAAGCGGACAAGTTAGAGTTTAGGTCCTTCAGAGCTCGATTCATAGGATATCCTAAAGAGTCATTAGGATATTATTTCTACATTCCAGAAGACCACAATGTGATTGTGAGTCGACATGCCATCTTTCTTGAAAAATAGTTTATTCAAGATAGTGGCATTGAAAAGTAGATTAAGCTTGATGAGAAAGTGTCTCACAAGAGTAACAAACGAGCTAAGGGACAACTAGAATCCAATCAGGGTTGAAGCCAATAAGAATACTACCTCCTCCACCTCGTAGATTAAAAGAGTTTTCCATCCCTCCTGAAAGATACTTGGGTATTATTTCAAAAGAAGTAGAGGAAATATTTCTCGTAGGTAATGGTGCTCATGGTGATGATCCCAAAATCTACAATGAAATGATATCAGATATCGACTCTGAGAAATGGCTAGAGGTAAGGCAGTCAAAAATTGACTCAATGCACTCAAACTAAGTCTGGACCTTGGTAGATCCACCATAAGGTATAGTACCTATTAGGTGTAAATGGATCTTTAAGAAAAAGATTGGTGCAGATGGAAATGTGGAGACATTCAAGGCTAGACTAGTGGCAAAAGGTTATAGTCAATGCGAAGGCATTGACTATCAGGATACCTTTTTTTCAGTGGCTATGTTAAAATCCATCCGCACATTGCTTGCCATTGCAGCCTATTTTGATTATGAAATATGGCAAATGGATGTAAAAAAGGCATTCTTAAATGGATATCTTGAGTAAGATATCTATATGGAATAGCCGCTAGATTTCACATCCAGTGATACTGATCACAAGGTTTGCAAGCTGCAAAGGTCCATATATGGACTTAAGCAAGCATCTCGGAGCTAGAATACTCGTTTCAATGATGTGATCAAAATATTTGATTTCATCAAAAATGAAGAGAAACTGTGTCTTCAAAAAGATCAGTGGGAGCGCTGTTGTCTTCCTCGTATTGTACGTGGATGACATCCTCCTTACTGGGAATGATATTCCTATGTTGACAATAGTCAAAATATGGTTGTCCAAGAAATTCTCCATGAAAGACCTAGGTGAAGCATCCTTTATTCTAGGAATTAAGGTCTATAGCGATAGACCGAATAGGATGCTAGGACTTTCACAAAAGATGTACATAGAGGAAGTACTAAAGAGGTTTGTATGGAAAACTCTAAGAGGGGATTATTACCCTTCAGACATAGTATTCATCTTTCCAAGAAGATATGCCCTAGCACACCTGAGGAAATTGAACGACATGAGCAAGAATCTTTTTATGCTTGTACCAATAGAGAGCCTCATGTAATGCCATGCTATGTACACAACCTGATATAGCCCATGCTGTGAGTGTCACAAGCAGATATCAGTCAAATTCAGATGAAGAACACTGGACTTTTGTGAAATGCATCCTTAAGTACTTAAGAAGAACTAAGGATATAATGTTGGTCTTTGGTAATGGAGAACTCCAAGTCCAGGGATACACGGACTCGGATTTCATATCCGATGTAGATGATCGAAAGTCAACATCTGAGAGTCTGTTTGTGTGCAATGGTGGTGCTGTCAGCTGAAAGAGTTCCAAGCAAACTATGATAGCAGATTCCACCATGGAAGCAGAATATATCGCTGCATTAGAGGCTGTGAAGGAAGCATTTTGGTATAAAAAGTTTACTGCAGAAATCGGAGTAATGCCATCAGATGACATTCCTCTATACTGCGACAACAATGGCGCCATAGCCCTTGCTAAGGAGCTAAGGTCTCACAAGAAATCCAAGCACATTGAGCGGCGATACTATCTCATCCGTGATTACCTCGAGAAGGGTTACGTCGAGGTCAAGAGAGTCAACTCTGCAGATAATGCGGCAGACTCACTTACAAACCCGTTAGGACAACAAAAGATTGAAGCCCACCTTGAGAAGATGGGACTTAGACTTGTAGCCAATTGGCTTTAGGACAAGTGGAAGATTGTTAGATATATGTGTCCTAGAAGCCAGAATTGGCTGACACTTGTAATACACTTTTAGGGAAAAAATTATAATTTTGACTATAATCAATAAAATGGATTATTTTCTATGACATATATATATTTAGTGTCTGTGATACATCCTTTGAGTTAATAGTAATGATAATTTAATATTTTCAAGAGTTTGAAAATTTTAAGACATGAATATCATTTTTAACTCATAAAAATGTGCTCGACCATAGGATCATCACGAGGATGGTGATTGATCCGGAAGGTTAGTGTACAATCGCTTCTCTTTAGTA